>WNWK01027660.1:0-26090 GCA_009830355.1 Cherax destructor | reverse complement strand
ACAGGGGGAAAGAGTACAGGGGGAAACAGTAGTAGAAAATTAAGAAGAAGTAGTAGCAGTACAGGTAGAAACAGTAGTAGAAATTAAAAATTTAGAAACAGTAGAGCAATTAGGGGTAGCAGCAGCAGTAGAAATTAAATTAAAAACAGTGAGAAAGTACGGGCAGCAGAAAAAAAGTAGAATTACGGGTAAACAGAGAAAGAAATTACAGGTGGAAGCAGTAGTAGAAATTACGGGAGCAAAGTAGAAAAGTACAGGAGCAAAAATATGGCAGTCCCAATTAGAACAGTAGTAGCAGTACAAGGAAAGAAACAGTAGCAGTCGGGTTGGGAAAGGGGTAGTAAAAATTCGGTGGCAAAGTAGTCCCCCAGTAAAAGGTGGACAGTAGTAGCAGTACAGGAGCAGCATTTGGAAACTAATTAGAAACAGTAGTAGCAGAAAGGGGAACAGTAGTAGCAGTACAGGTAAAACAGTAGTAGCAGAAGGTAAAACGGGTAGTAGCAGTCCCAGGAGCAGCAGTAGTACAGTACGGGTAGAACAGTAGTAGCAGCGGGAAAAGGTAGAAGCAGCGGGTAGGGGTACCAGCGCAGAAAGCAGTAGTAGCAGTACAGGGGCAGCAGTAGTAGCAGTACAGGCAGCAGCAGTAGTAGCAGTACAGGGGCCGTAGTAGCAGTACGGGAAAAAAACAAATGCAGTACAGGTAACGGGTAAAGCAGTTCAGGTGGCGGGTAGTAGCAGTAAAATTGAGCAGAAAAGTAGCAGTCGGGTAGCAGCAGTAGCAGCAGTACGGGCAGCAGCAGTGGGGGGGGCAGTAAAAGGTAAAAACAGTGGAAACGGTCAAGGTAAAAAGGGGGGTCGGTGAACAGTAGAAAAAAATTACGGCAAGAAACAGTAGTAAAAATTGGGGGTGGAAACAGTAGAAACCAGTAAAAAGGGCGGCAGCAGAAAAAACAATTAAAAACAGAAAGTAGAAATTAAAATTAGAAACCAGTAGAAACAGAAAAAGGAAACAGAGAAAGGCAGTAAAAGGCAGCAGCAGTAGTAGCAGTAAAAAGGAAACGGCAGTAGCCCCCAGTAAAATTGGAAACAGTAGTAGAAATTACAAAAAAGAAACAGTAGTAGCAGTACAGGCAGCAGCAGTAGTAGCAGTACAGGTAGCAGCAGTAGTAGCAGTACAGGTAGCAGCAGTAGTAGCAGTACAGGTAGCAGCAGTAGAAGCAGTTCAGGTAGCAGCAGTAGTAGCAGTACAGGTAGCAGCAGTAGTAGCAGTACAGGTAGCAGCAGCAGTAGCAGTACAGGTAGCAGCAGCAGTAGTAATTAGGTAGTAGTAGTGTTAGTACCAGGAAAACTAGCTAAGAGGGAAGTAGTAGTTTTGAAAGTATAAGTACATAAGAGGAAGAGAAGAGAGAGTAGCACTATACAGATGTACTGGCCCCCCAGGCCAGGCAGAGGTGTACTGGCCCCCCAGGCCAAGCAGAGGTGTACTGGCCCCCCAGGCCAGGCAGAGGTGTACTGGCCCCCCAGGCCAAGCAGAGATGTACTGGCCCCCCAGGCCAAGCAGAGGTGTACTGGCCCCCCAGGCCAAGCAGAGGTGTACTGGCCCCCCAGGCCAGGCAGAGGTGTACTGGCCCCCCAGGCCAAGCAGAGATGTACTGGCCCCCAGGCCAGGCAGATGTGTACTGGCCCCCCCGACCAAGCAGAGATGTACTGGCCCCCCAGGCCAGGCAGAGATGTACTGGCCCCCCAGGCCAGGCAGAGATGTACTGACCCCCCAGGCCAGGCAGAGGTGTACTGGCCCCCCAGGCCAGGCAGAGAAGTACTGGCCTCCCAGGCCATGCATAGGTGTACTGGCCCCCCAGGCCAGGCAGAGATATACTGGCCCCACAGGCCAGGAAGAGATGTACTGGCCCCCAGGCCAGGCAGAGATATACTGGACCCCAAGGCCAGGCAGAGATGTACTGGCCCCCCAGGCCAGGCAGAGATATACTGGCCCCCCAGGCCAGGCAGAGATATACTGGCCCCTCAGGCCAGGCAGAGATGTACTGGCCTCCCAGGCCAGGCAGAGATGTCCTGGCCCCCCAGGCCAGGCAGAGATATACTGGCCCCCCAGGCCAGGCAGAGATGTACTGGCCCCCCATTCCAGGCAGAGATGTACTGGCCCCCCAGGCCAGGCAGAGATGTACTGGCCCCCCAGGCCAGGCAGAGATATACTGGCCCCCAGGCCAGGCAGAGATGTACTGTCCCCCCAGGCCAGGCAGAGGTGTACTGGCCCCCCATGCCAATCAGGGATATACTGGCCACCCAGGCTAATCAGAGATATACTGGCCCCCCAAGCCAATCAGAGATATACTGGCCCCCTAGGCCAGGCAGAGATATACTGGCCTCCCAGGCCAGGCAGAGGTACACTGGCCCCCAGGCCAATCAGAGGTGTACTGGCCCCCCAGGCCAATCAGAGATATACTGGACTCCCAGGCCAGGCAGAGATATACTGGCCCCCCAGGCCAGGCAGAGATGTACTTGCATCCCAGGCCAGGCAGAGATGTACTGGCCCCCAGGCCAATCAGAGATGTACTGGCATCCCAGGCCAGGCAGAGATGTACTGGCCGCCCAGGCCAATCAGAGATGTACTGGCATCCCAGGCCAGGCAGAGATGTACTGGCCGCCCAGGCCAATCAGAGATGTACTGGCATCCCAGGCCAGGCAGAGAAGTACTGGCCCCCCAGGCCAGGCAGACCAGTGATGGAGTAATGAATGAAGTACAGATGAAGGTAATGGTGATTATAGCATCTTAACAGTCTACTCATACGCCATTCACATAAGGCATGGATGTACTTACACATTGCATGGATGTACTTACACATTGCATGGATGTACTTACACATTGCATGGATGTACTTACACATTGCATGGATGTACTTACACATTGCATGGATGTACTTATGTATGGCCGCCGATTTGTCATTAATAATCCGTCAAGTTTTTGAGTTTAATATTTTCTCAGCCCCGTCGTTGCAATGCATCGTGCAAGTTTTCTTCAACTTTTTTATTTGTGGATAAATGAGTTTACACATTTAGGCAACCCAGCCTATACTAACCTCCAACTTAAAATAAACAAAACACCGGTTTTTGTTTTTTGAAGTTTACCAAGATGGCTAAGAGAAAACTGACGTCAGAAAATCAATGTATAAAAATGTTGATGGGGTATCAAATATTTACTCTGTGCGTCTTCTGCGTCAAGATATTCCTCTTTTAAGACGTTTGAGTGTCACTGCCGCCTGATTAACATGTCAGAGCTTAGAATATATCTCAGAGCCACTGACGTCACCAACTGCTCCAGTGATGTCAGCCTGATGGAAGGTGTGGGTTGTGTGATGTCAGCCTGATGGAAGGTGTGGGTTGTGTGATGTCAGCCTGATGGAAGGTGTGGGTTGTGTGATATCAGTCTGATGGAAGGTGTGGGTTGTGTGATGTCAGCCTGATGGAAGGTGTGGGTTGTGTGATATCAGTCTGATGGAAGCTGTGGGTTGTGTGATGTCAGCCTGATGGAAGGTGTGGGTTATGTGATATCAGTCTGATGGAAGGTGTGGGTTGTGTGATGTCAGCCTGATGGAAGGTGTGGGTTGTGTGATGTCAGCCTGATGGAAGGTGTGGGTTGTGTGATGTCAGCCTGATGGAAGGTGTGGGTTGTGTGATGTCAGCCTGATGGAAGGTGTGGGTTATGTGATATCAGTCTGATGGAAGGTGTGGGTTGTGTGATGTCAGCCTGATGGAAGGTGTGGGTTGTGTGATGTCAGCCTGATGGAAGGTGTGGGTTGTGTGATGTCAGCCTGATGGAAGGTGTGGGTTGTGTGATGTCAGCCTGATGGAAGGTGTGGGTTGTGTGATGTCAGCCTGATGGAAGGTGTGGGTTGTGTGATGTCAGCCTGATGGAAGGTGTGGGTTGTGTGATGTCAGCCTGATGGAAGGTGTGGGTTATGTGATATCAGTCTGATGGAAGGTGTGGGTTGTGTGATGTCAGCCTGATGGAAGGTGTGGGTTATGTGATATCAGTCTGATGGAAGGTGTGGGTTAGTGTGATTCAGCCTGATGGAAGGTGTGGGTTGTGTGATGTCAGCCTGATGGAAGGTGTGGGTTGTGTGATGTCAGCCTGATGGAAGGTGTGGGTTGTGTGATGTCAGCCTGATGGAAGGTGTGGGTTGTGTGATGTCAGCCTGATGGAAGGTGTGGGTTGTGTGATGTCAGCCTGATGGAAGGTGTGGGTTGTGTGATGTCAGCCTGATGGAAGGTGTGGGTTGTGTGATGTCAGCCTGATGGAAGGTGTGGGTTGTGTGATGTCAGCCTGATGGAAGGTGTGGGTTGTGTGATGTCAGCCTGATGGAAGGTGTGGGTTGTGTGATGTCAGCCTGATGGAAGGTGTGGGTTGTGTGATGTCAGCCTGATGGAAGGTGTGGGTTGTGTGATGTCAGCCTGATGGAAGGTGTGGGTTGTGTGATGTCAGCCTGATGGAAGGTGTGGGTTGTGTGATGTCAGCCTGATGGAAGGTGTGGGTTGTGTGATGTCAGCCTGATGGAAGGTGTGGGTTGTGTGATGTCAGCCTGATGGAAGGTGTGGGTTGTGTGATGTCAGCCTGATGGAAGGTGTGGGTTGTGTGATGTCAGCCTGATGGAAGGTGTGGGTTGTGTGATGTCAGCCTGATGGAAGGTGTGGGTTGTGTGATGTCAGCCTGATGAAAGGTGTGGGTTGTGTGATGTCAGCCTGATGGAAGGTGTGGGTTGTGTGATGTCAGCCTGATGGAAGGTGTGGGTTGTGTGATGTCAGCCTGATGGAAGGTGTGGGTTGTGTGATGTCAGCCTGATGGAAGGTGTGGGTTGTGTGATGTCAGCCTGATGGAAGGTGTGGGTTGTGTGGAGAAAACAGACGAGACACAGACAGTTACAGATACAGGTACTTGCAGATAAACACACAGATATGATAGAGCTCAAGAGGTCAAAAACTTTTGACCAAATAATGACGATCGGAGCTATTGGCAAGGAGTCAACCCACGCGAACACAAATCGGTGAATATAAACAGAAACAGACACAGGCTGTAATAAAACTACACTGACAGGGGGCCTGCACGCACACACACACACACACACACACACACACACACACACACACACACACACAGTGACAGGATGTTCCAGAGAGGGAACACAGAAACAAGGGGACACAACTGGAAGCTGAAGACTCAGATGAGTCAAAGGGATGTTAGGAAGCATTTCTTCAGCCACAGAGTAGTCATGAAGTGGAATAGTCTAGAGAAAGATATAGTGGAGACAGGAACCATGCATAGTTTTAAGACAAGGTATGATAAAGCTCATGGAGCAGGGAGAGCAGAGACCCAGTAGCAGACAGCGAAGAGGCGGGGCCAGGAGCTGAGTATCGACCCCTGCAACCACAATTAGGTGAGTACAATTAGGTGAGTACACTGTATAACCCACCACAAAGCAGCAAGAGGCCAAGGCAAGAGTATGATGGAGTAATAGAGCGATGGGTGACACACTGGCTGAAGTGGCCAGAAGGGCTCGCGCGAGCAGGGCGAAGATGCTGATTATGGGTGACTTCAATCACAAACAAAACGACTGAGAGAACCTGGAGCCACATGGGGGACCAGAAACGTGGAGGGCTAAGATGATGGAGGTGGTACTGGAAAACCTCATGAACCAACACGTAAGGGACACTACCAGAGAGAGAGGAGAGGATGAACCAGCAAAACTGGACCTAGTATTCATCTTGAGTAGTGCAGATATTGAGGACATCACATGTGAAAGACCCCTCGTGGTCAGTGACCACATGGTTCTGAGCTTCGAGTACATAGTCGAGTTACAAGTGGAGAGGGAAGCAGGAAGGGCAGGACGAATGAAGAGAAACTACAAGAGAGGGGACTACACAGGCATGAAGAATTTTCTGCACGGGGTTCAGTGGGACAGAGAACTGGCAGGGAAGTCAGTAAACGAGATGATGAAATATGTGACGACAAAATGCAAGGAAGCTGAGGAGAGGATTGTACCCAAGGGTAACATAAATAACGAGAAAGCCAGGATGAACCCTTGTTTCACCCAAAGGTGAAGAGAGACCAAAACTAAGTGTGCTAGAGAATGGAAGAAGTATAGAAGGCAAAGGACCCAGGAAATAAGGAGACCAGTCGTAGAGCCAGATTTGAATATGCACAGGTAAGAAGGGAGGCCCAATGACAATACAAAAATGACATAGCAGCGAAAGCCAAATCTGACACGAAGCTGTTGTACAGCTACATCAGGAGGAAAACTACAGTCAAGGACCAGGTAATCAGGCTGACGAAGGAAGGAGAGGAGATCACAAGAAACGACTACGAAGTATGTAAGAAGCTCAACATGAGATTCAAAGAAGTGTTCACAGAGGAGACAGAAGGGACTCTAGAAAGAAGGAGAGGTGGGGTACACCATCAACCGTTGGACACAATACATACAACCGAGGAAGAAGTGAAGAAGCTGCTAAGCGAGCTATTTACCTCAAAGGCGATGGGGCCGGACAACATCTCTCCATGGGTACTGAGAGAGGGAGCAGAGGCCTTATGTGTACCACTAACAACAATCTTCAACACATCTATCGAAACAAGGCGACTACCTGAGCTATGGAAGACAGCAAATGTAGTCCCAATTTTAAATAAAGGAGACAGACACGACACATTAAACTACAGACCAGTGTCACTGACATGTATGTATGCAAAGTCATGGAGAAGGTTATCAGAAGAGTGGTGGATCACCTAGAAAGGAATGAGCTAATCAACGATAGCCAACATGGTTTCAGGGACGGGAAATCCTGTGTCACAAACCTACTGGAGTTCTGTGAGAGGGTGACAGCAGTAAGACAAGAGAGATGGAGGGGTGGGTAGATTGCGTTTTCTTGGACTGTAAGAAGGCGTTTGACACAGTTCCACACAAGAGATTAGTGCGAAAGCTGGAGGACCAGGCAGGGATAACAGGGAAGGCAGTGAAATGGATTAGGGAATACCTGTCAGGAAAACAACAGCGAGTAATGGTATGTAGCGAGGTGTCAGAGTGGGCGCCTGTGATGAGCGGGGTTCCACAGGGGTCAGTCCTAGGACCGGTGCTGTTTCTGGTTATTTGTGAACGACATGACGAAAGGAATAGACTCAGAAGTGTCCCTGTTTGCAGATGACGTGAAGTTGAAGAGAAGAATTCAATCGGACGAGGACCAGGCAGAACTACAAAGGAATCTTAACAGGCTGCAGGCCTGATCCAGCAACTGGCTCCTGGAGTTCAACCCCACCAAGTGAAAAGTCTTAAAGATTGGGGAAGGGCAAAGAAGACCGTAGACAGAGTACAGTCTAGGGGGCCAGAGACTACAAACCTCACTCAAGGAAAAGGATCTTGGAGTGAGTATAAAACCGGGCACATTTACTGAGGTGCACATCAACCAAATAACTACTGCAGCATATGGGCATCTAGCAAACCTAAGAACAGCATTCCGACATCTCAATAAGGAATCGTTCAGGACCCTGTACACCGTGTACGTTAGGCCTATATTGGAGTATGCAGCACCAGTTTGGAACCCAAACCTAGCCAAGCATGTAAGGAAACTAGAGAAAGTACAAAGGTTTGCAACAAGACTAGTCCCAGAGCTAAGGGGTATGTCCGATGAGGGGAGGTTAAGGGAAATCGACCTGACGACACTGGAGGACAGGAGAGATGGGGGGATATGATAATAACATTTAAAATACAGAGAGGAATCGACAAGGTGGACAGAGACAGAATGTTCCAGAGATGGGACACTGCAATGAGGGATGCCAGTTGGAAGCTGAGGACTCAGATGAATCACAGGGATGTTAGGAAATATTTCTTCAGTGACAGAGTAGTCAGGAAATGGAATAGTCTGGAAAGTGATGTAGTGGAGGCCGAATCCATATATAGCTTTAAGAAGAGGTATGATAAATCTCATGGAACAGGAAGAGTGACCTAGTAGTGGCCGGTGAAGAGGCAGGGCCAAGAGCTGTGAATCGACCCCTGCAACCACAACTAGGTGAGTACACACACACTCAAATACTCACACACACAGACACACACACACACACACACACACACAGATGGAGGCCCAGAAACAGTACGAAAATGACATAGCATCGAAAGTCAAGTCTGACCCGAAATTGATGTACAGTCACATCAGAAGGAAGACAACAGTCAAGGACCAGGTGATAAGGCTGAGGAGATAAGATGGGGAACTCACAAGTAATGATCAAGAGGTATGTGAGGAGCTCAACTCAAGGTTTAATGAAGTATTCACAGTGGAGGCAGGAAGGCAGCTGGGTAGACAGGACGGGGTGCGTCACCAACAAGGGATGTATCAAGTGCTGGAGGGCATACACACAACTGAGGGGGAGGTGAAGCAGTTACTCAGTGACCTTGACACCTCAAAGGCGATGGGTCAGGACAATACCTCCCTGTGGGTCCTTCGGGAAGGAGCTGAGGTTCTGAGTGTGCCACTTACCATAATATTCAACACATCCCTTGAAACTGGGCAGCTACCTGAGATATGAAAAAAGGCAAATGTAGTCCCCATCTTTAAAAAAGGAGACAGAAAAGAGGCACTGAACTATAGACTGGTATCACTTACGTGTATAGTGTGCAAAGTCTTAGAGAAAATCATCAGGAAAAGAATGGTTGATCATCTGGAGCAGAACAGGATAATCGATGCCAGGCAGCACGGATTCAGGAAAAGCAAATCCTGTGTAACAAACCTCTTGGAGTTGTATGATAAAGTAACAGAGGTAAGGCAAGAGAGATGGGTGGGTTGACTGCATTTTCCTGGACTGCAGGAAGGCCTTCGACACAGTTCCTCATATGAGACTAGTAAAGAAGTTGAAAGACCAAGCGTGTATAACAGGAAGGGTACTGGAATGGATCAGGGAATACTTCACAGGAGGCAACAACGGGTCATGGTGCGTGATGAGGTATCACAGTGGGCGCCGGTGATGAGCGGTGTACCGCAGGGGTCAGTCCTAGGACCAGTGCTATTCTTGGCATATGTGAATGACATGACGGACGGGATAGACTCAGAAGTGTCTCTGTTCGCAGATGATGTGAAATTAATGAGGAGAATCACATCAGATGAAGACCAAGCAGGACTTCTCAAAGAGACCTGGACAAGCTTGACATTTAAAATAGCAACTGGCTTCTCGAATTTAACCCCACCAAATGCAAAGTCATGAAGATCGGAGAAGGGCAAAGAAGACCGCTGACAGAGTACAGGCTAGGTGGACAAAGGCTACAAACCTCATCAAAGGAGAAAGACCTTGGGGTGAGTATAACGACAAGCACGTCTTCGGAAACACACATCAACCAGATAACCGCGGTAGAATATCTGCGACTGGCAAACCTAAGATTAGCGTTCCGTTATCTAAACAAGGAATCGTTCAAGACACTGTACACCGTGTACGTCAGGCCCATACTAGAGTATGCAGCACCAGTCTGGAACCCACACCTGATCAAGCACGTCAGGAAATTAGAGAAAATACAAAGGATTGCGACAAGGCTAGTTCCACAACTCAGGGGACTGCCCTATGAAGAAAGGTTGAGGGAAATAGGACTAACAACACTGGAAGACATGATAACGACATACAAAATACTGCGGGGAATCGACAAGGTAGATAGTGACAGGATGTTCCAGAGAGGGAACACAGAAACAAGGGGACACATATGGAAGCTGAAGACTCATATGAGTCAAAGGGATGTTAGGAAGCATTTCTTCAGCCATAGAGTAGTTAGGAAGTGGAATAGTCTAGCGAACGATATAGTGGAACAATACATAGTTTTAAGACAAGGTATGATAAAGCTCATGGAGCAGGGAGAGCAGAGACCCAGTAGCGGACAGCGAAGAGGCGGGGCCAGGAGCTGAATCTCGACCCCTGCAACCACAATTAGGTGAGTACAATTAGGTGAGTACACACACACACACACACACACATGCAGGCTCCATACATAGCTTTAAGAAGAGGTATGATAAGCTCATGGCGCAGGGAGAGTGCCCCAGTAGCGGCCAGTGAAGAGGCGGGGCCAGGAGCTATGAATCGACCCCTGCAACCACAACTAGGTGAGTACAACTAGGTGAGTACACACACACACACACACACACACACACACACACACATACACATCTTAAATGACCACATAGAAATACTTTTCATTCTGTAGATGAATGGTTCAGAGAACGACAAGTTGTTAAATTAGACACATATGCAACACTTGGTATCTTTATTGAAAACGTTTCGCCACACAGTGGCTTCATCAGTCAATACAAAAAGTAGTAATAAAGGAGGAGTTTGAGGTAATCAGTCCCTCGGCCTGACTCCAGGCCGAGGGACTGATACCTCAACTCATTACTACTTTCTTTGTATTGACTGAGCACGTGTGGCACTTTTCTCAAAAAAGATACCCAAGTGTTGCATATGTCAATTTAACAACTTTTCATTCTGTGGTAACTAAAAAAATGCGTTGCCAGAGAACAGGACAGAAAACCAGGGACTGGAGCATGAGTCTTGGAAGGAAGATTGGGCGGCAGAGCTAATGAAAAGGGAACAAGAGTGGGGAAAGAAGCTAGAAGAGCTTAGCAAGGAAATGGAGGAGAGGATAGCTGCAGAGAGCAATAGGAGAGGACGACATGACCCAGATGGCAAATTTTCTGAGAATAGGGGTTTGCAAGAGGAAGAAACAGACCAGTCAAAGTGATTTTCAAGGCAGAATTGGTTCGAGAAAGGATCCTGCCCTCAACCCCAATGCAACCAAACAATCTAACCCAAATACCCACTGCCCCACCCCTCATCACAAACTCCACCTTCACAGCAACCCCATAGTTCCTCATCAGGCTCCTGCTTCCTCAACCCCAATGTATCCCCCAGATCACAGTTTTAGAAAAGAAGTTGAAGGTTCGGTATAGAAACGCATACGGAATGAAAGAATCAAGGACTTCATAGCACTCACTGAAACAAAACTCACCAGGATGATAACAGAAGCAATCTTTCCACCTGGATATCAGATCCTGAGGAAAGATAGAGGGAGCAGAGAGGAAGGAGGAGTTGCACTGCTCATTAAAAACCAGTGGGGATTTGAGGAAATGGAAGGAATGGACGGAATGGGCGAAAAAGACTAGATAGTAGGAACAATTCAGTCTGGGGGCTCTAAGGTGGTAATTACAGTGATGTACAACCCACCACAGAACTGTAGGAGGCCAAGAGAAGAATATGAAGAGAGTAACAGAGCAATAGTGGATACACTAACTAAGGTGACCAGAAGAGCTCACATGGGTAGAGCAAAGTTACTAGTTAAGGATGATTTCAATCACAAGGAGATTGACTGGGATTGACTGGAGCCACATGTGGGTCCCGAAACGTGGAGAGCCAAGATGATGCATGTGGTACTGGAAAACCTCATGCATCAACATGTTAGAGTACTCTACCAGAGAAAGAGGTGAGGATGAACTAGCAAGACTGGACCTATTATTCACCTTGAGTAGTTCAGACATCGAGGACATCACATATGAAAGACCCCTCAGAGCTAGTTAGTGATCACATGGTTCTGAGCAGGAATAGGATGGGAGAAGCCAAACTACAAAAGGGGAAAATGCAGGCATGATGAACTTCCTGCAGGATGTTCAGTGGGAAAGAGAATTGGTAGGAAAATCAGTAAACAAAATTATGGACTATGTGACAATAAAATGCAAGGAGGCAGAGGAGAGGTTTGTTCCCAAGGGCAACATAAATAATTGGAAGACCAGAAAGAGCCCTTGGTTCACTCAAAAGTGTAGGGAGCCAACAAATAAGTGTGCTAGAGAATGAAAAAGTACAGAAGACAAAGGACCCAGGAAAATAAAGAGATTAATTGAAGAGCCAGAAACGAGTATGCACAGATAAGGAGGGAGGACCAGCGGCAATATGAAAACGACATAGCATCGAAAGTCACGTATGACCCGAAGCTGTTGTATAGCCACATCAGAAGGAAAACAACAGTCAAGGAGCAGGTAATCAGGCTGAGTAAGGAAGGTGGGGAGTTCACAAGAAACGACCAAGAAGTATGTGAAGAGTTCAACATGAGATTTAAGGAAGTATTTACAGTGGAGACAAAAACATCTCCAGGAAGTCAGAATAGGGGGTTACACCAACACGGAAAAGAGTGACAAGTGCTGGATGAAATACACAATTGAGGAAAAGGTGAAGAAGCTGCTAAGTGAACTTGATACCTCAAAGGCATTGGGACTGGACAACATTTCTCCATGGGTCTTAAGAGAGGGAGCAGAGATGCTGTGTGTGCCACTAACAACAATTTTCAGCACATCCATTGAAACTGGGCAACTACCTGAGATATGGAAGACAGCAAATGTAGTCCTCATTTTTAAGAAAGGAGACAAACACGAGGCACTAAATAAACTACAGACCAGTCTCACTGATGTGTATAGTACGCAAAGTTATGGAGAAGATTATCAGAAGGAGAGTGCTGGAGCACCTAGAACAGAACAAGCTTATAAACGACAACCAGCACGGATTCAGGGAAGGAAAATCCTGTGTCACTGTGAGGGAAAAGTAGTCTAATTATGGGTTAAGGTTGTTAGTCTGCCGGCGGTCATTCACGGGTTCAGCCGGTGCTACCCTCTTGCGGGCCGAATCAGAACCCCAACCCTTTTCTGGTGGTAGTTACCTTACCTGGTGACAGTGAAACTGTGGAGAGACACTACACCTCCACTCTTCTCCTGAACAGGTAAGGTGCTCTACCAAGGGTATTTTAATTGTGGTTAATTTAAGGTTACCAGTAATTTCTACCATCTTAAAGTAAACATGTTATCCTTTTTCTTTCTTACGTGTTATGTTTACTTACTTGTGGTAACTATTTTTTATTTTCTCTTTATCAGCTCTGCTGCTGGTCTGGTCAGCTGGTACAGACGCCAGTTTTGAAGGAGCTAGATATACGTCTCTCTGACTTAGGTTTTGTCTACTCTTCCGCTTCAAAATCTTACGTACCTCGACCAAGTGGCATACGAGAATTCTTAACTACCCAGGATAACCATCCAACATCTCGTCTACATCAGAGACTCAACCTGGGCTTATATTCTCCTACTCTCCATCCTGCCAGAACCACAAAGGCCTATTTTTTTTTATATATTTTATTAAAAACTTAAAATTCTTAGTTTATTTCATACCCAAGAGTCTTTATTTGTTTTTATTATTTTTTCCATTATTGTTCAGGTGGAAGGCGTTCCCCTGACAGTCACAATCCTACTTGAGTTTCATGACAAGGTGACGAAAGTAAGACACAAGAGAAAGGGGTGGGTAGAATGCATTTAATTGGACTGCAAGAAGGCCTTGGACACAGTACCTCACAAGAGATTAGTGCAAAAGCTAGAGGATCAGGCACACATAACAGGAAGGGCACTGCAATGGATCAGGAAATACCTGACAGGGAGGCAACGAGTCATGGTACGTGATGAGGTGTCAAAGTGGGCGCCTGTGACGAGCGGGGTTCCACAGGGGTCAGTCCTAGGACATGTGCTGTTTTTGGTGTATGTGAATAACATAACGGAAGGGATACACTCAGAAGTGTCCCTGTTTGCAGATGATGTGAAGTTAATGAGGAGAATTAAATCGGTCGAGGATCAGGCAGGACTACAAAGAGACCTGGACAGACTATAGGCCTGGTCCAGCAACTGGTTCCTTGAATTTAACCCGCCAAATGCAAAGTCATGAAGATCGGGGAAGGACAAAGAAGATCGCAGACAGAGTATAGTCTAGATGGCCAAAGACTGCAAAATTCACTCAAAGAAAAATCTTGGGGTGAGTATAATACCGAGTAAATCTCCTGAGGCGCACATCAATCATACGGGCTTCTGGCAAACCTAAGAATAGCTTTCCGATACCTCAGTAAGGAATCGTTCAAAACTGTACACCATATACGTCAGGCCCATATTGGAGTATGCAGCATCAGTTTAGAATCCACACCTGGTCAAGCACATCAAGAAATTAGAGAGTGCAAAGGTTTGCAACAAGACTAGTCCCAGAGCTAAGGGGATTGTCCTACGAAGAAAGGTTAAAGAAAATCGGTCTGACGACACTGGAGGACAGGAGGTCATGGAGACATGATAACTATAAAATACTGCGAGGAATTGACAAGGTGGACAAAGACAGGATGTTCCAGAGAGGGGACACAGAAACAAGGGGTCACAATTGAAGTTGAAGACTCTATGAGTCAAAGGGATGAGGTATTTCTTCAGTCAGAGTTGCCAGGAAGTGAATAGCCTAGAAAGTGACGTAGTGGAGGCAGGAACCATACATAGCTGACGAGGTTTGATAAGCTCATGGAACAGGGAGAGAGAGGACCTAGTAGCAATCAGTGAAGAGGCAGGAGCTATGACTCGACCCTGCAACCACAAATAGATGAGCAAATGGTGAGTACTAACACACAGCAAACTAACCACACGCAAAACCACCAAACTAACAACGAACAACACACCGCAAACTAACACACACGCAAACTAACACACACGCAAACTAACACACAGCAAACTAACACACGCAAACTAACACACACGCAAACTAACACACACGCAAACTAACACACACGCAAACTAACACACACGCAAACTAACACACACGCAAACTAACACACACGCAAACTAACACACACGCAAACTAACACACACGCAAACTAACACACACGCAAACTAACCACACGCAAACTAACACACACGCAAACTAACACACACGCAAACTAACGCACACGCAAACTAACACACACGCAAACTAACCACACGCAAACTAACACACACGCAAACTAACACACACGCAAACTAACACACACGCAAACTAACACACACGCAAACTAACACACATTAAAGGCAGCAATACCTAGACGACCAGTAGACAGACAGACACATAAGACAACACTACCAAGACGATTAGTACAGACACATAAGACAACCGCACTACCAAGACGACCAGTAGACAGACACAGACACACAGACAGACGTGCGGGCTAATATTTACTCATTGATGCTAATGAAATAATTCTGGTCACATCCGCTCTTCTGGACACTCCTGCTGCCCTCCTCTTGTATACCTCTGTATAGCTCTGTATACCTCTCTGTATAGTTCTGTATAGCTCTGTATAGCTCTCTATACCTCTGAATAGCTCTCTATACCTCTGAATAGCTCTCAATAGCTCTGTATACCTCTGAATAGCTCTGTATACCTCTCTGTATAGCTCTGTATACCTCTGTATAGCTCTGTATACCTCTCTGTATAGTGTATAGCTCTGTATACCTCACTGTATAGCTTTGTATAGCTCTGTATAACTCTGTACACCTCTCTGTACAGTGTATAGCTCTGTATACCTTTCTTTATAGCTCTGTATACCTCTCTGGATAGCTTTGTATAGTGTATAGCTCTGTATACCTCTCTGGATAGCTCTGTATAGTGTATAGCTCTGTAAACCTCTCTGTATAGCTTTGTATACCTTTGTATAGCTCTGTATACCTCTGTATAGCTCTGTATACCTCTGTATAGCTCTGTATACCTCTCTGTACAGTGTATTGCTATGTATACCTTTCTGTATAGCTCTGGACAGCTCTATATAGTGTATAGCTCTGTATACCTCTCT
Source organism: Cherax destructor (assembly GCA_009830355.1). Taxonomy (NCBI): domain Eukaryota; kingdom Metazoa; phylum Arthropoda; class Malacostraca; order Decapoda; family Parastacidae; genus Cherax; species Cherax destructor. The sequence goes on along the minus strand of WNWK01027660.1, from coordinate 10,410 downwards.
GCATAGCATATAGCTCTGTATAGCTCCCGATAGTGTATAACTTTGTGTTCCTCTCCGAATAGCTGCGTATAGCTGTGTGTATAGATTTGTATAGCTCTCTGTATAGCTCTGCATTGCTCTAGATAGTACTGTGTATAGCTTTGCAAAGCTCTGTGAATAGCTCTGTCTATTTGGCTCTGTGCATAGCTCTGTCTATTTGGCTCTGTGCATAGCTCTCCCTATAATTCTGTATATATCTCGCTGTATGATTGTGTATATAGCTCTCCCTATAGCTGTGTATAGCTCTCGCTATATGATTGTGTGCATAGCTCTCCCTATAGCTCTGTGTATATCTCTCGGCATAGCTGCCTGTATAGCTCTGCATATATCTCTCGGTATAGCTGTCTGTATAGCTCTGCGTATACCTCTTCTCTCTCTCTGTATAGCTGTTTGTGTATACTGTCTCACGCTGTGTATAGCTGTCTGTACCACCCTGTGTGTGTAGCCGTCTGTACCTTCCTGTGTACAACTGTCTGTACCTCTGTGTATAGCTGTTTGTACCTCACTGTGTGTAGCTGTCTGTACCTCACTGTGTATAGCTGTCTGTACCTCCCTGTGTACAGCTGTCTGTACCTCCCTGTGTACAGCTGTCTGTACCTCTCTGTGTATAGCTGTCTGTATCTCCCTGTGTATAGCTGTCTGTACCTCCCTGTGTGTAGCTGTCTGTACCTCCCTATGTATAGCTGTCTGTATCTCACTGTTAGTTACCATTTTGTCCTAGGCACATGTCAATTAGACACTAGGCCTGTTGTGTGTGTGTGTGTGTGTGTGTGTAACGAAACACTTCGAAATGTTTCGGCCCCGCCGGGAATGAACCCGGCCCTCCGTGCGTGAAGCAAGAGCGCTAGCCACCATGCCATCGGGGCCACTAACAGTGTATAGCTGTCTGTACCTCCCTGTGTATAGCTGTCTGTACCTCACTGTGTATAGCTGTCTGTACCTCCCTGTGTACAGCTGTCTGTGCCTCCCTGCGTATAACTGTACTCACCTATTTGTGGTTGAGGGTCGAGACTCAGCTCCTGGCACCGATTCTTCACTGGTCTCTACTAGGTCACTTTTAATGCTCCATGACTTTGTAAATGGTCCAAGTCGGACCGAAACGTCGTCGTAAGCTCCTCTCTTTTATATGTGCGGGTTGTGTGTGTATTGTTCCAGTAACGGTATTGTGCCTTTTTTGTTATTTATGTATGGTTCATGCCTCCACTACCTCACTTACCAGACTATTTCACTTCCTGACGACTCTATGACTGAAGAAATACTTCCTAACATCCATTTGACTCATTTGAGTCTTCAACTTCCAACTGTGACCCCTTGTTTCTGTGTCCCATCTCTGGAACATCCTGACTCTGTCCACCTTATCTATTTCTCGCAGTATTTTGTATGTCGCTATCATGTCTCCCCTAACTCTCCTGTCCGCCAGTGTCGTCAGGCCGATTTCCCTTAACCTTTCTTCGTAGGATATTCCCCTTAGCTCTGGAACTAGCCTTGTTGCAAACCTTTGCACTTTCTCTAATTTCTTGACGTGCTTGACCAGGTGTGGGTTCCAAACTGGTGCTGCATACACCAGTATGGGCCTGACGTTCACGATGTACAGAGTCTTGAACGATTCCTTAATGAGGTATCGGAACGCTATTCTCAGGTTTGCTAGGCGCCCATATGCTGCAGCAGTTATCTGGTTGATGTGTGCTTCCGGAGACGTGCTCGGTATTATACTCACCCCAAGATCTTTCTCCTTGAGTGAGGTTTGCAGTCTTTGGCCACCTAGCCTATATTCTGTATGCAGTCTTCTTTGCCCTTCCCCGATCTTCATGACTTTGCATTTGGCGGAGTTAAATTCAAGGAGCCAGTTGCTGGACCACTCGTCCAGCCTGTCCAGGTCTCTTTGTAGTCCTGCCTGATCCTCATCTGATTTAATTCTCCTCGTTAACTTCACATCGTCTGCGAACAGGGACACTTCTGAGTCTATCCATTCCATCATGTCATTCACAAATTAAAAAAATAGCACTGGTCCTAGGACTGATCCCTGTGGGACCCCGCTCGTCACAGGCGCCGACTGTGCTACCTCATCCCGTACCATGACTCGTTGTTGCCTCCCTGTCAGGTATTCTCTGATCCAATGCAGTACCCTTCCTGATATTCGTGCCTGATACTCTAGCTTCTGCACTAATCTCCTGTGGGGAACTGTCGAAGGCCTTCTTGCAGTCAAAGAAAATGCAACCAACCAACCCCTCTCTCTCGTGTCTTACTTCTGTTATCTTGTCATAAAACTCCAGAAGGTTTGTGACACAGGATTTGCCTTCCATGAATCCGTGCTGGTTGTCGTTTATAATCTTGTTCAGTTCCAGGTGCTCTACAACTCTCCTCCTGATAATCTTCTCCATGACTTTGCATACTATACACGTCAGTGACACTGGTCTATCCCTGTGTATAGCTGTCTGTACCTCCCTGTGTATATCTGTCTGTACCTCCCTGTGTATAGCTGTCTGTACCTCCCTGTGTATATCTGTCTGTACCTCACTGTGCATAGCTTTTTGTACCTCCCTGTGTATAGCTGTCTGTATCTCACTTGTATAGCTGTCTGTACCTCCCTGTATATAGCTGTCTGTACCTTCCTGTGAGTAGCTGTCTGTACCTCCCTGTGCGTAACGTCTATACCTCCCTGTGTGTAGCTGTCTGTACGTCACTGTGTGTAGCTGTCTGTACGTCACTGTGTGTAACTGTCTGTACGTCACTGTGTGTAACTGTCTGTACGTCACTGTGTGTAACTGTCTGTACGTCACTGTGTGTAGCTGTCTGTACGTCACTGTGTGTAGCTGTCTGTACGTCACTGTGTGTAGCTGTCTGTATCTCACTGTGTGTAACTGTCTGTACGCCACTGTGTGTAACTGTCTGTACGCCACTGTGTGTAACTGTCTGTACGTCACTGTGTGTAACTGTCTGTACGTCACTGTGTGTAAGCTGTCTGTACGTCACTGTGTGTAGCTGTCTGTACGTCACTGTGTGTAGCTGTCTGTACGTCACTGTGTGTAGCTGTCTGTACGTCACTGTGTAACTGTCTGTACGTCACTGTGTGTAATGCTGTACGTCACTGTGTGTAACTGTCTGTACGTCACTGTGTGTAACTGCTGTACGTCACTGTGTGTAACTGTCTGTACGTCACGTGTGTAACTGTCTGTACGTCACTGTGTGTAACTGTCTGTACGTCACTGTGTGTAACTGTCTGTACGTCACTGTGTGTACTGTCTGTACGTCACTGTGTGTAGCTGTCTGTACGTCACTGCGTGTAGCTATCTGTACGTCACTGTGTGTAGCTGTCTGTACGTCACTGTGTGTAGCTGTCTGTACGTCACTGTGTGTAGCTGTCTGTACGTCACTGTGTGTAACTGTCTGTACGTCACTGTGTGTACTGTCTGTAGTCACGTGTAACTGTACGTCACTGTGTGTAACTGTCTGTACGTCACTGTGTGTAACTGTCTGTACGTCACTGTGTGTAACTGTCTGTACGTCACTGTGTGTAACTGTCTGTACGTCACTGTGTGTAACTGTTTTGTACGTCACTGTGTGTAACTGTCTGTACGTCACTGTGTGTAACTGTCTGTACGTCACTGTGTGTAACTGTCTGTACGTCACTGTGTGTAACTGTCTGTACGTCACTGTGTGTAACTGTCTGTACGTCACTGTGTGTAACTGTCTGTACGTCACTGTGTGTAACTGTCTGTACGTCACTGTGTGTACTGTCTGTACGTCACTGTGTGTACTGTCTGTACGTCACTGTGTGTGACTGTCTGTACGTCACTGTGTGTGACTGTCTGTACGTCACTGTGTGTAGCTGTCTGTAGGTCACTGTGTGTAGCTGTCTGTAGGTCACTGTGTGTAACTGTACTCACCTAATTGTGGTTGCAGGGGTCGAGACTCAGCTCCTGGCCCCGCCTCTTCGCTGTCCGCTACTGGGTCTCTGCTCTCCCTGCTCCATGAGCTTTATCATACCTTGTCTTAAAACTATGTATGGTTCCTGCCTCCACTATATCTTTCTCTAGACTATTCCACTTTCTGACTAGTCTGTGGCTGAAGAAATGCTTCCTAACATCCCTTTGACTCATCTGAGTCTTCAGCTTCCAGTTGTGTCCCCTTGTTTCTGTGTTCCCTCTCTGGAACATCCTGTCACTGTCTACCTTGTCGATTCCCCGCAGTATTTTGTATGTCGTTATCATGTCTCCTCTGACCCTTCTTTCCTTCAGTGTTGTTAGTCCTATTTCCCTCAACCTTTCTTCATAGGACAGACCCCTGAGTTGTGGAACTAACCTTTTCGCAAACCTTTGCACTTTCTCTAGTTTCTTTACGTGCTTGACCAGGTGTGGGTTCCAGACTGGTGCTGCATATTCTAGTATGGGCCTGACGTACACGGTGTACAGTGTCTTGAACGATTCCTTGTTAAGGTAACGGAACGCTAATCTTAGGTTTGCCAGTCGCATATATGCTGCCGCAGTTATCTGGTTGATGTGTGCCTCCGGAGACGTGCTTGGCGTTATACTCACCCCAAGGTCTTTCTCCTTTGCCGAGGTTTGTAGCCTTTGTCCGCCTAGCATGTACTCTGTCAGCGGTCTTCTTTGCCCTTCTCCAATCTTCATGACTTTGCATTTGGTGGGATTGAATTCGAGAAGCCAGTTGCTAGACCAGATGTCAAGCTTGTCCAGGTCTGTTTGAAGTCCTGCCTGGTCCTCTTCCGATGTGATTCTCCTCATTAATTTCACATCATCTGCGAACAGAGACACTTCTGAGTCTATCCCGTCCGTCATGTCATTTACATATACCAAGAATAACACTGGTTACACGCCCCGATGGCATGGTGGCTAGCGCTCTTGCTTCACGCACGGAGGGCCCGGGTTCAATTCCCGGCGGGGCCGAAACATTTCGAAGTGTTTCGTTACACACACACACACACACACACACACATACAACAGGCCTAGTGTCTAATCGACATGTGCCTAGGACAAAATGGTAATGGTAACTAACTGGTCCTAGGACTGACCCCTGCGGTACACCGCTCGTCACAGGCGCCCACTGTGATACCTCATCACGATCCATGACCCGTTGTTGCCTCCCTTTGAGGTATTCCCTGATCCATTCCAGTGCCCTTCCTGTTATACATGCTTGTTCTTCCAACTTCTTTACTAATCTCATGTGAGGAACTGTGTCGAAGGCCTTCCTGCAGTCCAGGAAAATGCAATCAACCCACCCTTCTCTCTCTTGCCTTACCTCTGTTACTTTATCATAGAACTCTAGGAGGTTTGTTACACAGGATTTGCCTTCCCGGAATCCGTGCTGTCTAGTGTTTATTATCCTGTTCAGCTCGAGGTGCTCCACCATTCTTTTCCTGATGATTCTCTCCAGGACTTTGCACACTATACACGTAAGTGACACCGGTCACTTGCGGCGCAAGATGGCCGCCGTGCGCACGTAACCCCCCCATGTTCATTTTTTTTTTTTTAATTTTTTTTTCAAATTTTTTTTTCCAATATTTTTTTTCCAATTTTTTTTTCCATTTTTTTTCGATTTTAAAAAAAAAATTTTTTTTTTAATTTTTGTTTTCAATTTTTTTTTCAAATTTTCCTTTTTTTCAATTTTTTTAAATTTTTTATTTTTTTTTCAAATTTTGAGTTTTACCCTTTTTCGACAATGACACCAATTTTTTTTACTTTACCCCTATGGAGGGTCAGAGATATGGTAACCCTTATGGGTAATTTTATTTCATCTCTAAGTTAAATGAGCTAAGACTAACAAGTTAAATGTAGGATAACACTAATACACAATATTTTTTCATCATTTTATTTATTAATACATATACAATTTTCAGGTAACAGAAGTCACTGACTAAAATCAACATAACACGAATTAAGATTTCAGGAAACAGTTTAAAAAGATACAAATTTCCATGTTTTCAGGTAACAGAATAAAAAGGTACATTTCCAGGTAACAGGTACATTAATCAACATAGGAAAAACATTACACATATTCACCAACTCCATGATTACCATTATCTAAGATCACACACAATTCTTTCCCGTTTTTACTAATTAATCAAAAAGTCACAAGACGCAACAAACTCCTAAGTCACAAATTCACTATTCTACCATTTACAAGCCTCAACACCTCCCCTGCAACTCACTCTCCTCCTTAACCTCACCTCACCTCACACACCTTACAATCCAGGATAACACAAATTTTCATCACTGCTCTACATACACTTTTCGTAATACAACAAATTTTTCAGACGTTTTAATATCCACTAACATTTTTTCACTCATATCCCACAATATTCCTAAAACACACCAATACTCCCATTACACACTTATATTCAACTTCTTGAGAAATTCACCAGATGAATCTACTTGAAGCTACGATGAAAGACGACACTGAAATGATTACTCAGGAAACACTTTCTGTAATCCTCGATTTAAGTTGCCAATTACTCATTTTTCTAAATTCGACATAAGATCTATCACTCATTGAATAACATTTTTAATATTTCATTATATGAATCTTCTTCACAGCATATATATTTTCCCTCATGTGATTAACTAAATACAACTTTTTCTAATCGTGTTTACTATTAAATCATATTTTTAGTAAAAGAGCTGTCAAGAAACACTTTTCGGCAACTCTACCTGCACTACACCTGGGTCACCGTGACGTCACACACAAGGATTTACTTGTTTCAATCTGTTGATGTGACGTCATGGGGGTGCTCATATGTATCGCACCATGTTTCACATTACCAACTCTATATTTTCTTTTAAAATATTCACAATACCTTTAATTTTATTAAAATTTGCGCTCACACACTCACACAAACACACACACCACCCCACACTCAAGTCTAGACATCTACTGCTTATTTACGCCGACCAGAACATCTGTATCTCCAGACGGCAGCAAGCAAGGAGGTGTGAGGTCATTTTCCTCTCGATAATTTAAATGAACTAAAGTGTATGACCTCACTACCACCAACATACCTCATCTCACTCATAACCCACAACACCCCCATCAACACACACACACACACACACACACACACACACATTAGAGAAAGTGCAAAGGTTTGCAACAAGACTAGTCCCAGAGCTAAGGGGATTGTCCTACGAAGAAAGGTTAAGGAAATCGGCCTGACGACACTAGAGGACAGGAGGTTGGGAGACATGATAACGACATATAAAATACTGCGAGGAATAGATAATGGTGGACAGAACAAGATGTTCCAAGTGAGGGACACAGAAACAAGGGGCTCATATTGAAGTTCAAGACTCCTATGAGTCAAAGGATTAGCAATATTATTTCAGTCATAGATTGTCAGGAAGTGAATAGCTAGAAACACATAGTGGACTGCAACATACTAGTTTTTAAGACTAGATTGATGCTCAGGAGCAGGGAGGGAGGATTCCTAGTATAATCAGTGAGAGCGGGCCAGACTACTCACTCACCATAACCCTCAACACACACAAAGGATACACTGGCCGAAGTGCCAAGAAGGGCTCGAGCGAGCAGGGCGAAGCTACTGATCATGGGTGACTTCAACCATAAGGAAATCGATTGGGAGAACTTAGAGCCACATGGGGCCAAGAAACGTGGAGGTCTAAGATGCTGGATGTGGTACTGGAAAATCTCATGTACCAACACGTAAGGGACACTACCAGAGAGAGAGGAGGGGACGAACCAGCGAGACTGGACCTAGTATTCACCCTGAGTAGCGCAGATATTGAGGACATCACACATGGAAGACCCCTTGGGGCCAGTGATCATATGGTTCTAAGCTTCGAATACATAGTAGAGTTACAAGTGGAGGGGGAAGCAGGAAGGGCTACATGAATGAAGCCAAACTACAAGAAAGGTGACTACGTGGGCATGAGGAACTTTCTGCACAGAGTTCAGTGGGACAGAGAGCTGACAGGGAAGTCAGTAGACGAGATGATGGAATATATGACAACAATTTGCAAGGAAGCTGAGGAGAGGTTTATACCCAAGGGTAACAGGAGAAGCAAAAAAGCCAGGATGAGCCCATGGTTCACCCAAAGGTGCAGGGAAGCCAAAACCAAGTGTGCCAGGGAATGGAAGAGGTACAGAAGGCAAAGGACCCCGGAGAATAAGGAGAGCAGTCGTAGAGCCAGAAATGATTATGCACAGGTAAGAAGGGAGGCCCAAAGACAGTACGAGAATGACATAGCAGAGAAAGCCAAATATGACCCAAAGCTGTTGTACAGCCACATCATGAGAAGAACAACAGTCAAGGACCAGGTAATCAGGCTGAGGAAGGAAGAGGGGAGGTCACAAGAAATGACCGCGAAGTTTGTGAGGAGCTCAACATGAGCTTCAAAGAGGTGTTCACAGAGGAGATAGAAGGACCTCCAGAAAGGAGGAGAGGTAGGGTACACAATCAGGTGCTGGACACAATACACACAACTGAGGAGGAAGTGAAGAGGCTACTAAACGAGCTAGATACCTCAAAGGCGAAGGGGCCGGATAACATCTCACCATGGGTCCTGAGAGAGGGAGCAGAGGAGCTGTGTGTACCCTTAACAACAATCTTCAACAAATCTATTGAAACAGGGCAACTACTTGAGGTATGGAAGACAGCAAATGTAGTTCCAATTTTTAAAAAAGGAGACAGGAACGTAGCACTAAACTACAGACCAGTGTCACTGACATGTATAGTATGCAAAGTCATGGAGAAGATTATCAGGAGAAGAGTGGTGGAGCACCTAGAAAGGAATCAGCTTATCAACGATGGCCAACACGGTTTCAGGGAGGGAAATCCTGTGTCACAAACCTACTGGAGTTCTACGACAGGGTGACAGCAGTAAGACAAGAGAGAGAGGGGTGGGTAGATTGCATATTCTTGGACTGAAAGAAGGCATTTGTCACAGTTCCACACAAGAGATTAGTGCAGAAGCTGGAGGACCAGGAAGGGGTAACAGGGAAGGCACTACAATGGATCAGGGAATACCTGTCAGGAAGACAGCAGCGAGTCATGGTAAGTGGCGAGGTGTCAGAGTGGGCGCCGGTGACGAGTGGGGTGCCACAAATGTCAGTCCTAGGACCGGTGCTGTTTCTGGTATTTGTGAACGACATGACGGAAGGAATAGACTCCGAAGTGTCCCTGTTTGTAGGATCAGGCAGAACTACAAAGGGATCTGGACAGGCTGCAAGCCTGGTCCAGTAATTGGCTCCTGGAGTTCAACCCCACCAAGTGCAAAGTCATGAAGATTGGGGAAGGACAAAGAAGACCGCAGACGGAGTACAGTCTAGGGGGCCAGAGACTACAAACCTCAATCAAGAAAAAATATCTTGGGGTGAGTATAACACCAGGCACATCTCCTGAGGCGCACATCAACCAAATAACTGCTGCAGCATATGGGCGCCTAGCAAACCTAAGAACAGCATTCCGACATCTTAATAAAGAATCGTTCAGGACCCTGTACATTGTGTACTTTAGGCCCATACTGGAGTATGCAGCACCAGTTTGGAACCCACACCTTGCCAAGCACGTAAAGAAGCTAGAGAATGTGCAAAGGTTTGCAACAAGACTAGTCCCAGAGCTAAGGGGTATGTCCTACGAGGAAAGGTTAAGGGACATCGACCTGACGACACTGGAGGACAGGAGAGATAGGGGGGAAATGATAACGACATGATAACGACATATAAGATACTGAGAGGAATTGACAAGGTAGACAAAGACAAAATGTTCCAGAGATGGGACACAGCAACAAGGGGACACAGTTTAAGTTGAAGACTCAGATGAATCACAGAGATGTTAGGAAGTATTTCTTCAGTCACAGAGTGGTCGGGAAGTGGAATAGTTTGGGAAGCGATGTAGTGGAGGCAGGTTCCATACATAGCTTTAAGAAGAGGTATGATAAAGCTCATGGCGCAGGGAGAGTGACCCGGTAGCGGCCAGTGAAGAGGCGGGGCCAGGAGCTGTGACTCGACCCCTGCAACCACAACTAGGTGAGTACACATTTTCTCAATAACTGTTTAGAAATATTCTGACAACAACCCTTATCAACTCACTCCATAACACATCCCAGATTACTTTGAACACAACTAAAACACACTAATTTTTTTTTTTTTTATATTTTATTAAAAACAGTACAGACAAGTATAGACAAGAAGAGTTACAACAGGAACAAAATATGTATGTGATAATATAATAATTATACACTGTCATAATCCAACACATCAGCAGGATAGAATTTGACATTTCATATTCGATGTAAACCCGTTACATCATAACCGCAATTGCGGAAACACAACATTCAAAACAATGATAAGTACTATAACAAGCATAGTATTATGTCACTAAATACAATTACAAACCAA
>WNWK01027659.1:0-26091 GCA_009830355.1 Cherax destructor | reverse complement strand
ATGAATGTACTGTGTATGTATTTTACTTTTTTTTTTTTTTTAATGCCGTTCTTTACAATTGATATAGTTAGTTAAACTTTTTGCTCATTTTATAAGTGGAAAATGGATTCTGCTTTCCCCGTTCTTTTTCGCGGGGCCTGGAACCAACCTGTATAAGTGGGGCCCCTGTACATTTAATTTTCCCTGTAAGAATGTTTTGAGAATAATTGATTTCATCTTGACGATTAGGGGTTTGCCCCCCATGAATTTTTTTTTACAGAAGAGGAAGTCTCAGTTTCATTTGATCATAATACATTTCATCAGATTGCCAAATAAAAATTCTCATCCGGGAAATCAAATAAATGGAAAATCTATTGAGTATGTTTGATTTTTTACATTATAGAAAGATCCTCTAAAATCAGAACCCGAGATCAAAACCCCTTGTCAGTTTTTAATCAGCACCTAGTCCCCAATTTCAAGCCAGTCCCTTTTTTACCCGATAAAAACCAAAAGCATTTTCATAAAAAATGTTAAAACTGGGCGGTTAATCAGCTGGGGGTGTGACACGAGGTCCCATGGCCTACCCGCCAGTCTACAAGCATGTCCTCCTAGGTTTTGGCTTCCCTGTGTTTCTTTTTTATCTTTAAATATTTTTGAAAAAGTGAAATCAGGGCCCCCCAAAAGTGGAAAAATTTATTGAAAATTAAAAAGAAAATAGAAAAAGTTTAAAAGGGGTTTGGGTGGGGGATGAAATACTGTATGCTTTGTATGATGCCACTAAATTAAATGTAAAAAAACTAAAAAGATGCATTAGTAGCATCATACCTTTTGTTTTTTTGTTGTTTTTGTAATGCTTTTTTTACTATTTGGGAACACTATTTATTTTAAAATTTTCTGAAGGGGGGAAATACAAAGTTGAGGGAATATTTTTTCTTAAACTGTACATTAAAATTTTTTAAAATGGGAAAATAATGTTTAATATGTTTACAGTTTTTCATGTTTTATCATCTTTGGGGGACAAATTTCGGATCTTGGGGGTTTCTGATGGGGACCAGTTTTCCTCTGTTTTGGTACTGGAAAAAATGGGTTGTGGGCTTCTTTCCCTTTATTTCCGGGGACATGGCAGTATGATTTTTTTCCATTGGGGAACTCTTGTCAGTGAGAACATAATATAAATATTCACAACAGCAGTTGCTCTTCATTGTTCTGTGTTGCCCCCTTTCCTTTTCCCCTTTTTAGAGGTTAGGATGGAGCTTTTAAGATGATTTTTAAATTTATTTATTTATTTATTAACACATGGCTTTCCCACCAAGGCAGGGTGGCCCGACAAAAAAAAACTTTCAACACCACCATCACTTTTCTTTTGGGGGCGGCCCCACTACAGCTACAAAACTGCAACATTAACACCTCCTTCAGGGCCGGCATTTTTCCCCACTCCAGGAATAAAGTCCGGCCTGGGTTTCCTAAAAACCCTTCATAAATGTTACCTTTTCCCCAACAGCACGCCGTCCTAAAACCATTTGTCCCCATTGCCCTACAACCCCCCACACCCGGGGGGGGAAAAGGCCCAACCCCCCCCCCCCAAAACCCTTTTTCGGGCCCACCCTTTCCCCCCCCTTTCCCCCTCCACTACGTTTATAAAACCCCAAGTCATTTTTTTTTGCCCACCCTTTTCTATCGTCCAAACCATCTCAACAACCCCCTTCAGCCTCTGGATAATTTTTTTGGTAATCCCCCCCCTCCCCTAACCCCCCAAACTACGGATTCTCTATTATTTCACCCACACATTCCCCTCAGCCCACCTCTCCCACTCCCCCACCTTCCCCTTTTTTTAAAACATTCACAACCCATGCCCCCACCCATACAAAGTGTTTGGTATAACTATAAAAAAACCCCCTTTTAAAACCCCCCCCCCGGGAATGGCTTTTTAATAATAAATAAATAAATAATAAATAAAATACTTTATTGAGACTTGTAAAAATTTATATATGGTAGACATAGTTATACATAGTTATTACATTTTTTTAAAATATGCCCCCCAAAAAAGCCCCTAATATGTTTTTTTGGGGGGAAGGGGGTTTTGGTGGTCTAAATAGACTAACCCAAATGACTTTTTTTTTTAAAGGGAAGTAAATTGTCTAATGGCATTGAGCAGGTTTCTGCAATAAATTTTTTTTTGGGGGGGTTCCACTGAATTTAAACACCCCCCAAATTTTTTATGGATAAAGTTCTCTGCCCCCACAAGCTTCTCACCACTCATTTTTTTCCCCCAAAATTTATGTTTCCCCCCCATCTTTCATATCCCCATCTGCGGGAAAATCCACCCCAAATATCTGAACTTTTTCACCCCCCCCATACTCTCTCCCCCCAATCGGGACCCCCAAAACTTCCATTAAAAAATTTTTTTTTGTTACCCTTTAAAATTTTTTTCTTTCCTATATTTCATTTTTAAATTTTCCCTTTTTTTACTCCTTTTTTGTGTTAGATTTTTCATTTTTTAAACCCCCAATTACTTTTTTAAAACCCCCATCCATAAATACAGTCCCCCCCCGGAAACTGCCCCCCAACCCAAAAATTATGTAAGTGTTTTTTTAAAAATGCTTTTTGTAAGTGTATTTTTTGGGGGGCTAAAAAAGGACTAATCTAATTTCATTTTTTTTTGGGGGAAAAAATTCATTTTGGAAAAGCAAGAACAAGGGTTTTGAATGGGAAATTTTGGGTTTTTCCCCCGGGGCCATTTTAAAAAAACCACGGTGACATCAAAAATCCCTGTCAAGGCCCATTTTTTTCGGGGGAAAAATCCCCCCCCCATACTCTAACCTATGCCTCACCCTCCTCTTTAAAATTTTTTACCCTTTTAATAACCCCCCTTTTCCCCTACATTTAACATCTGGGGCACATTGCCCCCCATTTAAACCCTATTTTTTTCCAAACCTTTTTAAAAGCCAAAAAAATTTCCTTATCTTATGTTCACCTTTTTTTTTCCCGCAAACACTTGGTCTACACACCCCCTACCCTTCCCCCAAACCCCCTTTTTTATCCGCCCTCCTGCTCCGCCCTTTTCCCCCTTTTTAATAAAACTTTACCATACACCTTTTTAAAATTTTTCCCCTTTTAAATTTTTTTAAATTTTTTTTTCCCCCCGCCTTTTTTCAAAGGAATTATATGCTCTCTGGGCCCAAACCCTAGGTACCTTTTTTTCCCCCTTTCCCCCCATTTATTAAAAAAAACACTAACCACTCTAGAACTATATCCCCACCCGCCTTTTTAAAATTTTTCTTTATCCCCCTCAATTCCCCCCCCGCTTTCCCCCTTTTTACTCACTGCCTCCGAACTTCCCCCCTCCCTGGTTCTTCGTCACTCCTATAAGATGTTATTCCCCCCCCCCATCCCAAATCAACTTCCCCCTTTTTTAACATTTAACAATTTCAAAAAATTCCCCCCTCTTCCTGATACCCCAATCTCCATTTAAAACTCCCTCTCCTATTTTTTAAAAAGACAAAAAAATTCTTTTCCCCCCGGGTTTTTTCAACTTTTTAAAATTTACTCCCCAAAAAAATTTTTTTATTTTCAACAAAAAATTTGTTGATAGATCTCCCCACCCCTCATTTGCCTCTTTTTTAAAAGCTTTTTTCCCCCTCTTAACCTCTTTTTTTCCAATACCCCCTTTTTTTTACTTTTTTTTGTAAAAAATCTCATTCTAACTTTTTCCCCCTTTTTTTTCTCTCTGCATCATCATTCCACCCCAAAAAAATTTTTTTGGCACCCAATTTTTCCCATAACCCCAAAATTCGCTGAACACTTTCCCGCACTATATTTTAAAATTTTTTCCCCCCTTTTTACCCCCCCCGTTATACCCCCAGCCATCTGTCCTCCAACAGTTGTTTATATCTTTTCCCCCCCAAAAAATCCTTTTATTTATGAATTCACTTTTTCTACTTGCTGTTTTTTTCCCCCTTTTATCCCATCACCTTTACTTCACTGAGCTACAAAAAAGGGTCTGATATATCTGTGGCCCCCTTTAAAATTTGTACATCCTAAAACTACCCAACAGTCTTTTTCCCAAATGTATCCAACAAACTCCCGCATTTCCCCAACAAATCTTGTATTTATTTACCCCTCTTTTTTTTAAAAAATGCTTTAAAAAATCATTGGAAGCTTTTTGGGAAAAAAATTCAGCTTTGTTGCCTCCATGCTCTGTAATGTATAAGAAAAAAAAAATAAAAAATGCATATACTGCATTTAAAAAAATGTACTAGATAAAAAAAAAAACTTGACTTTTGTAGTATGAAACCTAATGAACACTGAAATGGGGCCCATTTTTGGGGTTTGGTTCCGGGGTTCGGAAAGAAGACCCCCAAAGCACAATTTTTTTTTTTTTCCATTTTTTATATAAATGGGAAAAGTTTCTTAATTTTTTATTAAGTTAGTAATAGAACTAGGCAAAAAAACAAAAAAAAGTAAAAAAAAACATAGTACAGGGGCCCGGGGGTTTTTTTAAAATTTTTTCCCAAAAAGCTGCCAAAAGTCAATCAAAAAATTTTTTCCCCATAAGGACAAATGAAAATTGTTTCCCTTTTCCCCCCCCCAAAAATATTTTTACAAAAGTTTTTAAAAAAATACACTTACATAATTGTAGAGTTAGGGGGAAAAAAGAAACCCAGGGTCCATGTATTTTTTAAATTTTTTTACCTTTTAAAAATTTTGTTTTTAAATGTTTTGGCGAGGGGGGGGTAATTTGTAGGAAGGGGGGTTTTGGGTGCCCGGGCCCCCCCCCAAACTTAATGTAATACCCGGTTTCCTTAACGTTCAGAAGGCCCTGAAATTGAAAGGGATAAAAACTAAAGAAATTTTTTTCAAAAAAAAACCAATTAATTTTCCGGGCACCTAAAATATTAAAAAAAAAAATTTTTTAAGAGAATAACTATAGTGTTGCAGTTTTCAGTGGTTAGTTTTCCTGTGGTGCCCACCAATTTCCCCCACATCCGGGACTAAAATTAAGGTTTTTCCCCCCAAAGCCAAAAGATTTCAAAGGGGGCATAAGGTTGTCAAGTTTAAAATTTACTTATTTTAAAAGTTGGGTAATAGAAGGGGGTTTTTAAAAAAAACCCCAAAAAAAAGGGAAAAATACATACAAATCATTCATTACTTACCTTTATTTAAAAGTTTTAATGTAGGGGTAGTAAAATTATTTGAGGAAAAAAAGGGGGGGAGCCGGTGATGTAGGCCCCCGGTAGATCCCGGGGCTACAACAAAACCTCCCATAGCTCCCCCAATATTTAATCGCCCAACCCAAAAATTACCATGGGCCATACCATGTTCACGGTTTAACGTTTTTTAACTCCTAGATGCCATCATAAAAAAAGGGGGAAAAATAATGAAAAATTTTTTTCCGAGTTTAAAAGGGTTTATGTATTAAGGGGGGGGACGTAATTTTTTTCCACCGCCAAACCCCTTCCATAGTATATAAACAAAAAAATTTTTTTAGTACAGTAGATTCTTTTAGCAAAAGATCATGGGCCAAAGGGGATTTACATTGAAGAATTGGCAATTATTATCTAACACGACGAAAATGATATTCCCGGTTTTGGGGGGAAAAAAAAAAATTAAAACCTGCGGGGTTTAAAAATATCCCCTAACAGAAATTTCCAACCAAAAATTTTTTGTTCCCAAACAATAAGCTCAAATAAAATCATGGGAAATATCCGGGGGTGGTTTTTGGGGGGAAAATTCCGGGGCCGGGGGGGGAAGTATCCGGGGCCCCCAGGGGGAAGAAACCGGGGCCGGGTTTTTGGGGGAAGTATCCCTTTGGGCCGGGGGGAAGATCCGGGGCCCGGTTTTTGGGGGGGAAAATCCTGGGGGGTTTGGGTGGGGAAAATACCCGGGGCCGGGTTTTGGGGGGGGGGAAAATATCCTGGCCGGTTTGTGGGGGGAAAATCCTGGGGGTTTTGGGGGAAATATCCTGGTTGGTTTGTGGGGAATTTCCGGGGGGTTTGTGGGGAAAGGGCCCCCGGTTTGGGTTTGGGGGGAAAATCCTGGTTGGTTTGGGGGGGATCCCGGGGGGTTTGGTTTGGGGAAGATCCGGGTTTGGGTTTTTTTGGGGGGGAAAATCCCGGCGGGGGTTTTTGGGGGGAAAATACCCGGGGGCCCCCGGGGTTTTTGGGGAGCCCCGGGGTGGTGTGTGGGGGTGGCCCTTTTTCCCCCCTAAAAAAAGGGGTCTGTTCATGGGCGGGGGCCCCCCCCAAACCCTTTATTATTCTGTCATTATTTTTATTAAAAAGGGGGCCCTTTCCCCCCCCAAGGCGGGGGCCCAAAAAAAAAAAATTTCATCATCTTTCCCCCTCATTTGGCTTCCAAAAGGGGGGTTTTTCACTACAGTTATAAAACTGCAACTTTTTACCCCTCCTTTCAGAGGCCGGCACTGTATTTCCCCCTCTCCCCGAACTCAAGTCCGGCCTCCCCGGGTTTTCCCAAAAACCCTTCATAAATTTAAATTTTCTCACCCCCAAAAACCAAACCAAGTTTTAAAAAAACCCTATGCCTCCATTCACCCCCATCAAAAAAGCTCACACATGTTCTGGAAACCAAGCCCCCACAAAAAACTTCCTTTCCCCCCCCCCAAAACCCTTTTTCCCAGGGGCCCCCCCCCTACCCCCCTTTCCCCCCCCTACAGATTTATACACTTCGGTCACTCTGTCCCCGTTCCATTTAAATGTCCAAACCCCCCCCAACAACCCCCTCACCCTCGGGGGACACCTTTTTGGTAATCCCCCCCCCCAAATTTAAAACCCCCAAATTCGGGGTTATTTTTACCCCACATTGCCCCCCAGACATGACACCTCCACTCCCCCAGCCTTCCCCGGGGGCAACATTCACCCCCCATGTTTCACCCCCCATATAAGAGCGTTGGTAAACCATCTCTCATTTTTTCCCCCTTTTTCCCCAGGGAAAAAGGTTTTTTTGTCCCCACAGCCCCCAAAATTCTCCACTCCCCTTTTCCCCCCCCCCCCAATTCCCATGTTTCCCCCTTTTCATCCAAAAAGCCCCCCCCCTTTTGACATGCCCACCCCAAATATCTGAATCATTCACCTCCTCCATACTCCCCCCCCCAAATTTCGATACCCAATCTTTGCCACCTTTTTTTTTGTTACCCCTCATCACCTTATTTTTTCCCCTATTTTCCCACTTTCTTTTCTTTTTAACCCCTAAAATTTGGGCCCCAAAAAAATTGCTCCCACGTTATTTATGTTATACAGTGGCCCCCCGCTATTCGAACGTTCGGCAGTCAAACAAATCGTCATTAGAAAAAAAAATCAATATCGTCATGAAAAAATTTTGGGGGCCCCAAACAAAAAGCCGTGCCCCCGCCCGGTTTTTGGGGGCCTACAGCGCAGGGGGGGGGCCCCAGTCCTGCTTTTTTACCCCCCGAGAGAAAATACCCTGCAGCTTCTCCGGGACATTTCACATTTAAATTTAAAAATTTTTTTGGTTTTTTGTTCATTGGTTGTAAAAAGCTCCGGGGGTCCCAAAAAAGTTCCAGTGGTCCCCTGGGCTAAAAAAAGTGGGGAAACCCCCCGTGGGAAATGAAGAAAGGGGAAAATAAAAAAAAAAATTAAAAGAGTGGTGTGCGATTTGATTTTTGAATATAAAAAAAAAAGGTCCTTCCCAAATTGTTGAAAAAGGTGTTCCCGGGGAAAAATAGACCACAAATAATAAAAAGAGATTGAGAAGTTGTTGCTGGTGGGGCCCCCAAGGAAAAAAAAGTTGGGGGGTAAAAAAGGGTTCGAGTCAATTATTTGTAAAAAGGCAAGGAACTTGCTGGTTTTTTTAAAAAAATCCCCGCAACCAGTGCTGATTGTAATTAAAAAATTTAAAGCCAGAAAAGGGGCTGGTTTGAGGGTTTAAAAAATCTGGGTACTTTACATAATGGGTAAGAGGTGAGGCTGCCAGTTCAAAAACAGGGAGTTTGAAAAATTCATAAACGAGTTTCAGGACTACATAAAACTAAAAATTTGGGGAAACCCCAAAAAGGGGTTAAATTTTGGAGGGGAAAAAGGCCTTTTTTTTGGAAAAAAATGCCCAACAGGACCTACATTACTCGGGGAAAAAAAGGGCACTGCCAGGCCCAAAAAACCCTTTAAAGACGGGGTAACTTAAAAGTGTAGTAATGCTGGGGGGGTTTTAAAATTTTGGGGGCCCTTTTTAGTGTATCAACAGAAAATCCCAGAGTGTTTTTGGAGACACAATTTTCAAAAAAAAAATTGGGGGCTTGTGGGGGCCAATCAGAATGCAAGGGTCACAAAACACCTTTTTTTAGTGACTGGATCCGAAAATGTTTGGGTTATGTGAGAAAATACCTACAGGAAAGGGGGTTTTGGGGGAAAAAAAACCTCCCGTTGCTGGACAAGCCCCTTCCCCCTCCTCAAAAAAAAACCCCCCCGGGAAGACTTCAAATTTATAAAACTTTAAAAACTTTTCCCCCCCAAAACCACCCCCCCCGCCCATGGACCAGCAGGTCATCTGTAACCCTTAAAATCCCACACAAAAAAAAAAAAATTTGAAAAGTGCTTTTAAATTACCCCGGGGGGTGAATTGACCCTTAGAGAGTTCCCGGGGGAAAAAATGCCTCCTGTTGTTTTGGGGGAAAGCCCTTCACATCCCCCCAAAAAATGGAAGACCCCCCTTTTGAAGACTTAAAAATTTTTTAAAAAAAATTCTTTTTTCAAAACCCCCCCCTTCCCCCCGCCCATGGACCACAGGTTTTTTTGTAACCCCTTTTTAAAAAAATAAAAAAAAGGGGTTTGGTGCTTTGAAATGACCCCGGGGGGTGAATTACCCCAAAAGTTCTGGGGAAAAAACATTTCAAATCTACAGCTGCATAGGCCTTTTTAAAAGGGGGGGGGAGGGGGGACTTCATGGACTTTTTCTCTGCTTGGGGGCCATTGTTTTGGGGTTGTGTCCAACAGAGGGATTTCCCCAAAGGGGGTTTTTTGGGTGGCCCCGGCCCTGCCAACCCTGTGCCCGTTTTGGGCTCTATTGTGGGGGAAATTTGGGGGGGTCCAAGGGGGTTTTGGGGGGGGGGGAGTGAAGGAAGGGGGTTTGTGCAGGGCCACAGGGGGAACCAATTTTAAAAACCCCCGGGGTGCAAGGGGGGAAAAGGAAGACACAGGGCCAGATTTGGGGGCCATTTTTTTTACGGGGGAAAAGGGGGGGGAAGAGGGGGGGGAAAAAAGGGGGCCCTTTTTCAGAGATTAGAAGATGTGTACAATTGGAATAAACAAAGTTGCTGGGGTTTAAAACACCGAACAAAGGTTTTAAAAAAACCATAACAGCAGCAGCCCCGTGACCAAACAATGTCCTTTTTTAAAAGGGAAAAAGTTGAAAAGGGGGCCGAAACAGAGGACTGTGGGGCAGTTATTTTTTAAAAATCCCCGGGGGCCCCCCTGGTCCAAAAGGGGGGAAAAAAAAAAAAAAAAGAACCTTTAAAAGGGGGGGTTTATACCCGGGGGTTCCCCTTTTGGGGAAAGGGGGGGCCCTTCCAAACATAACCCCCCCCCCCCTCCCTCCCTCCCCCTTCCCCCTGCCATCAACAATCTTCAAAATTAAGTAAAAAGGGGGTTTCATTTATTTACTAATATTTTTTAGTACAGCACTTGTATTTAAGTTTTTGTCTATGTAAACTTAATTTTATTAAAATAAATATTTTTTTTATATTTTTGGGGGTTTTGGGAAAAGGGGGAAATTTTTTTTCCATTATTTTTATGGGGAAAAATTTTAAAAGCCCCTTTGAACATTTCCGTTAGGGAGCCCCCCAACAAAATTTGAATGGCGAGGGGGACTGTACCCCCAAAAATTTTTTGGAATAAATATGGGGTAGGGGGAAAAAATTGATAGTAATAATAAAAAAATTTTTTTAAAAAAATTTTGTTTGGGGGACTCACACCTTTCCCCCCCGCCATGGTGGCCCGGATAACTGGGGGGGGAGGGGAAAAAAACCCTCTCCCCCCCGCCCCCCTAGCAAAAACCCCTTCCCCCCAATACTCTTTCCCAATATAAAAAGTTTTTTTTAAAATTTTTTCATCTTTATCATGCTTCTACGATATTTGTTATACCTAATATTATTCTGGGGAAAAAATATGATAGGTAGATAACCTTTATTGATAGTAATAGTATTTTTTCAATTTTATAGTGCCGGGCTAACAATCTTCACGCCTGAGGGGGAAAAACTAAAACCCGCCCACCTTTTCGCCCCCCCCCCGCCCCCCCTTCAATATCTATGTCATTTTTTTTAATTTTTTTTATCATGCTTCACATTATTTATGTTATCCCCCCAAAAACCCGGGGAAAAAAAAGTAGGTAGATATTTTTATTGTCTCTTCCAACCATCCACAAACATCATTCCCACTTTAAGGTAAGAAATTTTTTTATTGCATTTGTATTTAAGCAGTAATATATCACACAATGAACTACATTTACATATTCCCCTTTAAAATTTTTGAAGATCTTTGAAAAAAACTTTTTGGGTTTTTTAATCCGGGAACGAATTTTTTTTCCAGTTTTTTTAATTATATACGTAACAAATTATCAACCGTTTTTCAGGAACGAATATCGTGCAAATGACGTCTACTGTATACATAAATGTTTATATAATAGCATATAAAGATAAAATGTTTATATGCTCCCTTGGACCCAACAAAAGCCGAGAACTACGGCACAGACCCTGAAAGGGTTAATAAAATTTTAAAACTAGAACAAAAAATTTTTATAAGAAATTTTTCCCCTTTTTCCATAACAAATTTTCAGATGAAACTGAAAATACTTGCATTTAACAAACTGATGAAAAACCGATGGAAAGTTTAAATATTTTTTTAAAACCCCCCTTTTCAAAAATGGTTCCTTATGACAATGAAGAAATTTTTTATTACTTCAGATCAAATCTTATGTTTCCTCCGCCCATCCTCCCCCCAGTGCTATATTTTTCCTTTTTTTTTTTGAATTTTTTTTTCATTTTGATGGTGATGTTTTTTTTTCTTTTGGGGCGTCCCTCTGTCCCCTTTTTCCCCAGATAACATTTTTTTTTGTATTCCCCCCCCTATCTGTGTTTTGGGGGCAATGTTTTGTATTACATCACCCATTTAAAAAATTTTTTAATATACACTGTTGCTCTGTTGTGTTATTTAGTTTTTTGTTGTGTTCATTGCTTTATTATCTTGGTACCATGGAGTTATTTTTTCCACCAAAAAAATTAAATACTAATATTATTTTTTGAACCATGTTGTTCATTTGTACTTCTGTAGCCTGTTTGCACCCCCATTGTTTTTTCATGCACATTATTACCATTTTAAATTTCTTATAAAGTATCACCATTGATATTTTTTTGTTTTCCTGATTTACACTGATTTTTCATTGATTTTTCAAATGTTTTTCTCGATTTCAAGACTGTTTCCTCTCAGATTTAGTGCAAATTTTAATAAAAAATAAATTCACCCCGAATTTAAATTTAAAAATTTCATCTGGAAAAAAATGAAAAAAATTTAAAGGTAGGTTAAAAAACTTTTTAAATTTTTTCTTGTTTGACGAAGGGGGGAACACTTGCCAATTATACTAATATAACCTAAATTTTTTTTTTCATATTTTTAGGTTTGTTTTAAACTTAATTCTGCCTGAAGTGCCTTGTATTATTATGATTTTTCCAAGTAAGTGGTCCCCCCATTAACGATCTTAATCCCTTCCAGGAGCTAGGTCTTAAACAATTGTCAAACCCAAAAACCCTTTTTCCCCCTAAGAAATAATGTAAATACAATTAACGCTCCCCCAAAAAAAATTCAAAAAAAATAATTTTAATTATAGTTCACATACACAAAAAAACATTATTAACACTATAAATAATGGGCCCCCGAGGTAAAACTTCACTCCTGAAGCTGCCCGCCATTACCAACGAAAATTTTAAAGGGAAAAAAGTCACGATGTTAGTCTTTTCAGCCCCCCAAAAAAAACACCCCCAACACAAATATTACTTATAATTTTTGTACGTTTTTGGTTTACGAAACTCGGGGTCCACTGACTACTACTAATACTAAAAAAAAAAAAACAGATTAATAAATAACATTTACACTTACCCTTTTTGAAGGGGTTGCAGGCATCTGGAAGATAGGGGGACAACAGGGGGGGGTGTTATTTTTGGGAAAGGGGGGAATCCCTCCATAAAGACTTGAGGAAACAAGTCCTTATCTGGGGTTACCCCCTTTCTTTTCTTTTAATGCCACTAGCCAGCTTGGGGTCACTGGATAGGGGCGATAGTAGATGTCTTTTTTTGTACACCCTCAATTTACCCACATATACCATTCTTTTTTTCAACTTTTTTTTTTAGTTCGATGGCATTTTTACCAATGCACTGGGGAATTTTTGGGCCCGGGGGACTTATTCACAGTGACAATCACTAAACCCACTAAACACAACAAAGTGTTGTGAATGTTTAAAAAGCTCGCTGGGAATGTTTTCTCGGTAAAGAAGCGACTGGCGCCTGCCCCTCCCCGCGGAAGCGGGGGGCGGGGGGACAGGTCTGGTATGGATCCCCACGAGGGAATGCCGCCATGAGGGAAATAGCAAAAAGCGCTCGTTACACAAATTGCTCATTACAGTGGTACCGATTTACGAGGGGCCCAAACACACCCTTTTGTAAGTTGTTTTTTAAAATGCTTTGTAAGTGAAATTTTGGGGGGCAAAAGGACAGTCTTTTTCACATTTCTTAGGAGATAAATTGCTTGGTAATGGCACTTGAACAGCATTCGGGAATGAAAAAATCGTAAGTGGGGGACCACTGTATATGGAATCATCGTTAGCGAGGGACCACTGAATATGTATGTTTAGCTATCATCTTGTGCTACACGGGCATCATGTTGGTCAGTAAATTTGTTTATGAATATAATATTATGTCGCAAAATTTTGGAAAATTTTTTATTTTTTCTTATGAAATGATAGAGAATTTTTTCCCCCCTAATGGTAATGACACCAAAAGTACGAAATTTGATGGAAAATCACGGAATTATGCTCCGGTTAGCGATGTCAGCGATATACGTATCGGGCGACCCGACTTTGGGAGCCCTATTTTCAGCCAATTCCATTGTTAAAAGCCGACCAAACTCATACCTATTTTTTTAGAACTCCATTTGTTCTATAGATTGGTACAAGAAACCACCAATTTACCGATTTCAATTTCCCCTAACAAGTAGTCAGAAATTGGAAATTCTGGCCACTTCATGCAAATTAAAAAGTTGTCAATTTCAAAATAGGGCCCAAAGAATAAACAATGCAGACATTCCTGGCACTAAAATAAGATTTTCTCTGTTCATTAGTCAGCTTTTAGGCCCTCTATATTACTCTTGCTTTCTATTTTTATTTTTATTCACACAAAAATAGAAGATTTACTGTTATGTAGAATACTGCATTATTGTAAAATGGTATAA
Organism: Cherax destructor; assembly: GCA_009830355.1. NCBI lineage: Eukaryota > Metazoa > Arthropoda > Malacostraca > Decapoda > Parastacidae > Cherax > Cherax destructor. Next base: position 12,646 of record WNWK01027659.1, on the reverse strand, counting down.
ATAATATCAGTGCACTTGTGTAAGAATATTAGACTCACCAGTTGACGTGTATTGACGATGACATGATTTGTGTACTCTTGAACATTGGCAAAAATCGAACATTTCCACTCAGTTTGAGCTCCATTTCAAGGTCATTTTCATCATGAAACTAATCAAACCATCTCTATTTCTGTAATATGTTTTCCATTCTATCAAATGAGACCACGAAAAAGAGAATACAACCATAAATACTATATGAAAATACACCTCAAAGTCAGCATTTTAATCCAAAAACACGGTCGGAGTTTTTTTTCATTAGGACTGCGTGCTGCAGGATTTTTTTATACAGCGCCACTGACCACACAGACCCATTCTCTCTATGTGGCCTACCAGATTTCTCCCGTTGATTTGAAGCGCTAGAATTTTTGAGTATACAGTGGAACCCCGAGTTACGTAAAACTTCATTTCAGAAGCCTGCTCAAGTGCCATTACCGAACGAATTTACTCCCTAAGAAAATGTCAAGTAGGTTAGTCCATTTCAGACCTCAAAATACACTTACAAAAGCACTTACAATATTATACTTACATAATTGTACGATTTCCGGGGGGTACGAACGGGTTCCACTGTATATACGTCCAAAACACTGGCTCATAAGACGTATATATACCACCAAAACAGTCAAAGAGTTAACTAGTCAGACTGAAACGTTGTGTGGGTTTCTTTCTCGGATGAGCGGGTTAATTGTGTATTATGCCAGTCACGGGGATTGTGTCTTTTATTCTTCACTAACAGATAATTTTAAGTATTTTTGTTACAAAAAACGGTAGATATGATAGGTAAATTGTTATTTTATGTTGCTGAACATTACTTTCAGCAAAGAATCCAACATCAAATACAATCCTATAAAAAAAATTTCATAATCTGTATTTGACTGGTTTTCTTGGGAGCAAATCTAAGATAACAAGGGCAAGGAGCTGTGAATCAACCCATGCAACCACATATAGGTGGATACAAAGGTAGTCCTAATATGAGGTTTAGTTTCAATTTAATGGACTAATAGAGGGTTATGAGGGCTTTTTAATAGAATTGTGAAAATAAACACATACAGTATAATGATCTTTTTTTTGACAACGTTCACCACAGTGGAGTTTTTTCAAGTCACAAACAGATCTGTGTGTGACTTGGGTAAAGCTTACTGCATGTTTATTTTTTCCCGGGCGATATTTTATACCATTTACTTCCAATAGAATTGTTGTGGCTAAAAGGGCCATAGCATGGGCATTTGGGCAAACATTAACCAGAACTGAGATTACATAGTTTTTCTAATGGATTTTATAAAGGTATGGGAAAAAGGGAAGTTAAAATATCTAGGATAATACAGGATTATTCATAAAAGTAATATGCGGGTAATTCTGTAACTAATTGACTTTGTTGTTTCATATTTTTTGTACTGTACAGTGGACCCTTGGTTTTCGTTGATAATTCTTTCCAGAATGCTGTTTGAGTGCCGTTACCGAACGAATTTGTTCAGCTAAGGACGAATGTGTAAAATTGGGGAATTAGTCGTTCAGACCCCCAAAAAAATACACTTACAAAAGCACTTACAAAATACACTTACATAATTGTTCGAGTTTGAGCTGTACGAAACCAGGATCCACTGTATTTCCAAAATGGCATCTCCTCACTTAGCGACATACTCTTTTATCGATGACTCGACTTACGATGGGCTCTGACCAATATGCATACCTAAAAATGTATATAAAGAGCTGATTTCCTATATTCTATTTATTACAGTATACAGTGCACTATGTATAAACATTTAAAAATATACCAGAAATGTTATAAATGATGCAAAGGAGAATTAAAACAATATAAAAATGGTTGATACAAACCACTACTATAGTATGATTCTGCTTAGTTATGAATTCGTTTACGGGACGTGGTCTTAGAAACAGAACTCCATCGTTAAGGAGGAGAGGCTGTAATCGAGGGTTTACTGTGCAAAGAAAGGTGTAAAGTACTGGCTGTGTGGGAAAGAGGTGGCATGATAACATTCAAGATTATAAACTTTTCATAGAAGCCCCTGAGGGGTGAGGAGCTCTTGATTCAAGGAACGGGACGGGCCTTCCTTTGGATTGAACCTGAATAATGCCTATTTCCCAGGCACTGATGACCCTGTGGATTTTGTCTCCATGTTTGTTTTTAATTTTATGGGGGAGGACATTGGATATACAGTATGCTTTTTTTTGGTGTTCTGTTGGCTTCGAACTGAGCCACTTTGGGGGTATGTTCCACCACCCCCAAATAATTATTATTAATTAAGATTAAAAAATGATATGAAATAATTGAGAAATAAAGACTTTCTGGCACAACAAGACTTTCGGGCACAAAAGACTTTCTGGCACAACAAGACTTTCTGGCACAAGACTGAAACAACAAGACTTTCGAAACACAAGACTTTCTGGCACAACAAGACTTTCTGGCACAACAAGATTTTTCTGGCACAACAAGAGGGAGACTTGGTGGCGCGGCAAGAGGGAGATTTGGTGGCACGGCAAGAGGGAGATTTGGTGGACGGTAAGAGGAGACTTGGTGGCGGCAAGAGGGAGACTTGGTGGCACGGCAAAAAAGGAGACTTGGTGGTGTGGCAAGAGGAGATTTGGTGGCGGAAGAGGGATACTTGGTGGCGTGGCAAGAGGGATACTTGGTGCGCGGAGGGAGACTTGGTGGCGGCAAGAGGGAGTCTTGGTGGCACGGCAAGAGGGAGACTTAGTGGCACGGCAAGAGGGAGACTTGGTGGCACGGCAAGAGGGAGACTTGGTGGCGCAGCAAGAGGGAGACTTGGGGGGGCACGGCAAGAGGGAGACTTGGGGGCGGCAAGAGGAAGACTTGGTGGCGGGGAAGAGGGAGATTTTGGGGCGCAGCAAGAGGAAGACTTGGTGGCGCAGCAAGAGGGAGACTTGGTGCAAAGAGGGAGATTTGGGGGCAGCAAGAGATAGACTTGCTGGGTTTTTACCAAGCCACAAAAGATCTACCTGGCGAGGAAAGATGTGCATATATCTAATAAGAGTAGTGACTCAAGAGTCGTGAATTGGAGCTATTTTTTGGGCAAATTTATGAGAGGTTGAAAATATATGGCTGATTAGAGGTTGAATTTGAGAAGAAAGTTTCTAGTATGGGCCAGTAGGTCTACTGCAGTGTTCTCCATACTGTGATCTGATACTATGTGGAATAATGAAGAAGTTTCCCTGTTCACTATGTTGTAGAAGCTGTTGTTTGGTTGAAGTTGTTTATTATGCTGATTAGTGATGATTCCAGAATCCTGCATTTTGAACTGTCCTCTTGATAATGAGTCATGCACTGTTGTAATTGATTAGGTGGTTGGGAGTTTATGCAGGAAACAGGCTTTGTTTGAGGGGTTGTTCTGGCAGTAAATTTGTGCTCAGAAATGCATGTGCAGAGGTCTTTTGATATTTCTCCCGTGTATATTTGGTCACAGGCCCTTGCAACAGATTGTGTATACTTGTTTTGGTTTTTTTTACTTGTTGTCCCCTTTCTGGTGATGTCCTTTTATTGTAGTGGAGGCAGTGGATGATACTAGTAATTTGGTGTTGGAGAGAATGTTGAGATGTGTTCAACAATAAAGTTGTTAGTTAGAACTTTTATCTGTTGTGAAGAGAACATTTTTTCCTCAAGGAATTCACTGCTGCAGATATGTAAAGTTCATAGGAAGAGACCTATGATAATGCCACATTTGTCTTTTGGGGTCGGGTGGGAGTAGTGCAGAAGAGTGTATTGACTGGTAGTTTGTGGTAGACTTTGAATCATAGTTCATGATCAGCTTTACAGAGGAAAACTTCAAGAAAGGGTATAGTGCCATTGACTTCTTTTAGTGTGATGCTGACCCTTGTGGTTTAGTGCTTTTTGATTATAATTATAATAATAATTCAAGATGTTCTGGCAAACTATATGTGGAACAACACTTAATGGTGAACCCATTGGTAGACCGAAAGTCTGTTGAAATAAAGAATTTTCAAGAGAGAACGTTAAAATCAACACACAGTTCAACGAGATCAGCAAAATTGTTGGATGGAATGGGGAGGTTGATAGTGTTATAAAAAATTTTTTTGTAGGAGATCATGGCTTGTGTTGTGGGTATGTAATTTTTGTGAATAGGGGTGTCATGGTTCAAGATAAAAGCTTTGTTTTTGATGATTGTTTGGATGTGGATGAGATCACCAGAATGTTTTAAATGTGCATAACTTATTTTGCCTAGGAGTTTTGCTAGGTATTTGGCAAGAATCCCTGATTGTTTGTGTGGGGGTGCTGTCTGTTCCAGATGAGATGGGTCTTAGTAAATTCCTGGTTTGTGTGGCCTGTATGTCCTGCCAGCACAAGAGGAGGAAGACTTGCTGGCATGAGACACATCCTTTTATGTTTCAAAGCTTGTAGCACTGATCATCCTCCTGTAGTTTCTAAACTTTACAAGAGGAATCTTTAGAAACTACAGGAGGATGGGTCATGCTACAACCCTGGAAGCTTTAGAAACTACAGAGGATGTAGTCAGTGCTACGACCTCTGGGAGCTTTAGAAACTACAGAAGGATGTAGTTATGCTACAACCACTGGAAGCTTTAGAAACTTTACTATTGCTACATATAGGTGATCACAGAGGAAAGGAATAATCACTTACCTAAATCTCCTTTCTAACTACAGTAGAACATGTAGTCACCAATGTCTGACATAGTGCAATAAGACAGTTATAAAATGTTTCAAGACAGGATGTGAAGACTATATAAGCTGCTGGTTGGTCAAGCAGTCATATTCTGTGGCCTCAGGCTGATTCTTGAAGAGCAAAAATACTCTTGAAATTAGTCACTTGTATAATACGAAAAGCAAATGCAGGTTTCTTGCTTTATGTTGAATGGGTCTGTGCAGTTTGCCTTCATTTAGCAACTAAATTTTTGACAGGAATTCTCTGTGTGCAGTAAAAATTTCTATGTGATCGGAGCTGTTGGTCACTGCATTTATCATTATTTTTGCAATCATCCAAGCCCAGCACCACTTGATTTTTAAACACTATTATTTTAACTATTATAAACTGAATTATAATGGTATTAATAACAAAACTTGATAGGAAAAACACAGATTTGGTTATAAATCCAATGGGCCTACGTTGAAAAAAATCTATATTTTTCAGTGGAAGTATCTTGCACCAAAAGAAAATGGTCACCGGGTCAGACAAAGTTTGGTTGTTCATGCAGTCGGTCAGGACTAGGGATGAAGGTTGGGAAAAAGAGTATTAGGAGATATGTATTCACAATTTCATAGTGTGTGTGTACTTCAGTCCAAATACACATACAAACACACATACAGGATAGTTGGTTGATGGAGGAGGGAGGGAAAAAGTGAGGAGAACTGTGATTGAATTTTGATTTTTAGTCTCAGTTTTTTTGACTAAATTAATTTTTTTTGTATATGACCCTTTAGGGCACGTGTGGCACACTCATATTTTTTGGCAAACATTAATGAAGTATGGAATTTGCAGTCTCAGAATGAATTCCTATATTTTACATGTTATAATGGGTTCACTTTATGCCATGAACCAGGAATGCATCTACCACATAGAGAAAGGGAAGACTTGTACTGTACTTTTGATATCCCACGTGTATGTCTGAAGTAAAGCAGAATGTATGTAAATAAACCCTTTCAGGTGGGGTTCACTATTCTGGGGAAAACTTATTTTCCTCATCCTTGGATCAAATTTGAATGCCTCTTTAATCATTTCTGAACTTTTGACCTAATTAATGGTATATTTTTCCTTGTGTGAAATCCAGTTATGAGACAGAAGGTAAAAAGAATTGGTCTCAGCTGTGTTTGTTCACTGCACTCAGTGGAAGTGGGATCACCTCAGGGCTTGTTAGGTGTCCTCTAGTGGTGCCTCTGATTGCTGGAGTACTACTGGAGAATGCCTGTGGATCCAGGAATGTCAACAAAGTATGCGACTCCTGACATTCTAATTTGCCCAGTGTTATTTACTGAAGGATGATTGCAGTTAGTTTTCATATCTAAAGAGTGTTATTAAGCTTTTCTGAGTCAGTTCTCCTGGAGGTTTCATCTTTGTGTTGTGTGTCAGGTGGATAAGAGATGGTTCCCAGGAAACAGCAGTACTTGTTGTAGCAGAGGTGACTTTGATTCAGGGTTATGTTCTTTCTTTTGTTTATTCTTGAATTGCCCCTTATACTTACCTCATGATACATGAGGCATTGGTTTAATATTCTGACCCCAAATGATTGTGACACCCTTTACCAACCTCTATATTGCCATAAACCCTGTTGGCAACCTGGGAAACACTTTCAGGCAATCACTTGTTGCCACTAACACCTGCCCTCGCACACTCCTGCACATCACTCCTCATCACCTTTCACACATCCATCCATGCAGTGCTGTATGACCCTCTTGGGTTTAGTACTTAATTTTAATATACGGTGGACCCCGAGTTTCGGTCACCTCGAAATCGAACAATTATGTAAGTTTAATATTGTAAGTGCTTTTGTATGTGTATTTTTGGGGTCTGAAAGACTAATCCTCTTTAAGGGGGCTCCTTGTCGTGGTAAAGAGGCTTTTCGGTCTGAGGAATTGGACCTCTTGGTTCTTCCTCAGACCGAACCTAATTACCCCCAATCCCCTCCCTTTTCCCATCTTCCCCATCCTCCCTTTTCCCCTTTTCCCCCTCCCCCCTCCTCCTCATCCCTCCCTTATTTCCTTCCCAGTTTTATCCTGGGAGCTTCTCTCCCCAGGCATTCTAGTTCCTAGGTAGGGGGAAGGGTATCGTGGTCCATCCCATTCCGTTGAGGTCCTTAGCGGTGGTGTAGTTTGCCGTGGAATCTGGGTCGCCTGGGGATGTCCGATCCTTCTCCGGTCACCCGGAGGGTGGCCTGGGTATCTTTTCAGGCGACGGGTGTATCTCTGGAGGCCACCTTCGGATTCCGGGGTGGTGGCCTAAGGCGGTATGCTTTGTGGCGGATATCCGGCCGCCTCTCTTTTGTCCGCCGAGATGGCTCGGTGGATGTGAGGTTGCTATCCCGGATTGCTGGTTTACTGGAATGAAGGGTAGGGTATGGCACGGGTTCCATGCTGCATCTGCACCACTTGCGGTGTTGAGGTCCTCTTGGGCACGGAGGGGGATTTACGCTCCCTTTCATTCCTCCTAGGAGCTATTCCTCCACGTTCCCTTTTTTATTCTTTTTTATTTTTATTTTCTTCTTTCTTTTTTTTTCTTAAAATAAAAAGAAAGAAGTAACCTAACCATGGCTGACCCAATCCATGAACCCACTACCCCGGGCCCCTTCCTGATACCGCACCCAGTACTGACCTTGCCTCGTTAACGGATGACTCTTGGACACCTCTCATGCCCCTGTACCTCTTGCTGGTGCTGGTTCGTCACCTGCTTCAGGTACCAGGGACCCGACTGGCCCTTTCAATACGTCTGACTTTGCTCTTCTCTGACCTTGTTTCCCGGGCTTTCTCTCGACGGTGCGGCATTTTCGACCGCTCGCCCGTCTCCCATCGGACCACCCCGGTCCCACACCCAAACGACCAAGCCCCACACATGACGATTCGACACTCCCTTCGTTCATCGCAGAAACGACCAGCTCGTCACGCACTCCCTTAAACTCTGTTTCAAACTACTCAATGGACAAAGTTTTTACTCTTCGTCCAACTTCTCCTAATACCTATCTTTCAGACCATAGTATTGGTAAGGCTCTGCTACGCCATGTTGGTCAAAACATCTCATTTCACGCTCTCAAGAGCGGCACTCGCATCATCACGGTCCAGAATGCTGGCCAGCTCGCGATCTTTCTTCTTACGACCATTGACACTACACCTGTTACTATTGACAAGCACCATTCCCTCAATTCTTGTTGTGGTTCTGTCATTTTGCCCCACACCATTGTCCAACGGAATTTCCAGACATGTGGTGATGACATTTTCGAGCAGCTTGAGCTCCAAGAACTCCCTATCCTTAAAGTTGACACTTATGTCCTCCCAGCCAATAAGCGAAGACGTTATCCTTGCAATATAGCTCGCTTAACGTTTGACTGCCGAGAACTGCCACCTTCGGTCTACATTGCAGGTCAACGCATAAGTTCGAAGGTGACCCTACACCACAGCAGTGTAGAAACTGCTGGCGTTTTGGTCATCCAGCAAAATATTGCAGGTCCATGGCCGAATGCCCAGTCTGTGGTGCTGACGACCATGCCAGTTCTTCTTGTACTCTACCTCCCTCTTGCCTTAACTGTCATGAGGCACATCCTTCATATTCTCGCCGTTGTCAGGTTTACCTGAATGAGCGGGAAATCCGTTGTCTCAAAGAGGCGGAAGGCTTCTCCTATGCTATGGCTGTCTCTCATCTTCGCCTTCAAGGGAAACTTCACCGTATTTCTTATTCTCGCATTGCTAAACGTCGCCCCGCTTCTGGGGTCCCAACTTCCACGGCTTCCTCTGTGGTCGCCTCATCCTCCGTCACCCCTGTCTCGAATCCTTTTGATGTTCTTGGCTCCGAGGTCCCTACCTCGGCTTCCCATACTATCCACACTCCTTCCTCATTCACTCGCACAGTTCTGAGTCTACACGTCCTCGTCCTACACCTAAACCTCAGCGCCCCCCCTCTTATAAGCCCGGCAAAAAATCCCTATTGCCAGGTTCTTCGCCTCCGACTAGTTCTGTAACGTGTGTGGAGGTTCATCCTCCTCCTCATACTCTACCTTCATCACCTGTCCCCTCCTAAGTCCCTACGACAGTTCCCTCTTCTACCTCCTCGTCCTCTACTTTAGTACAGTCTATTGACTCCCGATAGTTTCTTCCATTTCTAATGTAGTCTCCCATTCTGCATCTTTGACTTCAAACACTGGAAGCTATTGCAGAATATATTTCAGAGACTGGGCCGATGATGGACACTACTCCATCTGAGGTTCCTAATCTCTCTTCATCGCTCAACCCTCTTCCTTCACAACGCCTCCTCTCTCTCTGATTACAGGTCTTCCGCTGCCTCCACACGTGGACTTTTCTAACCCTAGTCCATAGCTTCCTCTCACTACCACTTCATCTTTTCTCCATAAATCATGGCTTATTTGCAGTGGAATATCCGAGGCCTCAGGGGTAACAGGGGTGAGCTTCAGGCCCTTTTCAGGCTATAATTTGTTATATTCATCGGATCCTCTTTCCGATGGAACCTTTAACGAAAGTGCTCTCCTTATACGCACTGGTGTTCCATACCGTCAGCTCTATGTCCCTTCTTCCTTACATTACACAGCAGCCCGTATCCACTTGAATAAGTGGTATACACTCTGTTCTTTATATCTCTCCCTTCGCGGCATTGTCTATCCCAGATGTTGATTTTCTGGTTTCTTCCTTACCGCCACCCTTCTATTACTTGGCGATTTTAACGCGCACCACTTTCTCTGGGGAGGGTCGCACTGTGACTCCCGTGGCATTCAGTTGGAGGCATTTCTTGCTTCTCTTCCCCTCCATGTTTTAAATACGGGTACTCCTACCCATTTTGATCCCCGAACTCATTCTTTCTCCTGCATCGATCTTTCCATCTGCTCTTCATCAATTGTCCTTGACTTCACCTGGTCTGTCCTCCCGGACTTACATGACAGCGATCATTTCACCATCCTAAAGTCCCTCTGTTTTCTCCACTCCTCATAGCCCACGCTGGCAATTTGACCGGGCGAAATGGGACCTTTACGCACATCTTACTGCCTTTCATGAGGTTCCTACTCCGTCCTCCATTGATGAGGTTTTACATCTCTTTTCGTCCTCCATCTTCACAGCGGTTCACATTCTATTCCTCAAACCTCGGGCAAGCATCCTCAGAAGTGCGTGCCTTGGTGGTCTCCTTTGTGCTCGGGCAGTGCGTTTGAAACGCGCTGCATGGGGCAGGTATCGGTATAACAGAACCACAGACAGACTCCTTGATTTTAAGCAGAAGAGAGCTATTGCTCGCCGTGTCATATGTGATGCTAAACGCACTTGCTGGCGAGATTACGTTTCTACTGTCACTCGGCTTCTCGATGAGTGCAGTCTGAAGAAAGTGCGGAAATTGAGTGGTAAATTCTCCCCGACCCGGCTCCTGTTCTTCAGGTTGCTGGTGTCGATATAGCACACCCTCTTGCCGTGCCACTGAAATTGGTAATCATCTCGTCCGCATTTCTGGGTCTACATCTATGCCCCTCTGTTCCTTTCTTCTAAGTCTGCCAGCGAGTTAAAGTCCTTAGATTTTTCTTCTTAGAGAAGAATCCTATAATGTGCCTTTTACCCTTCAAGAACTGGAGGCAACACTCTCTGCTTGCCGATCATCGGCAGCTGGGCCAGACGGCATACATATTCGTATGCTGCAGCATTTACATCAGTCTGCTCTTACTGTCCTCTTACGACTCTTTAATCTCATATGGTCGCAAGGAGTTCTTCCCCAGCTGTGGAAGTCTGCTATTGTTCTCCTTTTCGAAAACCAGGTACTACGGGACGTGATTCCTCTCACTACCGTCCCATCGCTCTTACCAGTGCAATTTGCAGGTGATGGAACGTCTAGTTAATAGACGTTGATGTGGTATTTAGAGACTCACAATAGTCTCTCCCCTAGTCAATATGGCTTCCGTAAGGGCCGCTCTGCCATTGACCCTTGCTGCGCTTGGATACGTATATTCGTAATGCCTTGCGAATAACGATTCGGTTATCGCTATCTTTTCGACCTTGAGAAGGCTTATGACACAACTTGGAGATATAATATCTTGGCCCAGGCCCACTCCTAGGCCTCCGAGGCAACCTACCATTCTTTCTTAAGGCCTTCTTAACTGACAGACATTTCCGGTCCGGTTAGTAATGAACTCTCCCCGGAATTTGTCCAAGCTGAAGGTGTCCCCCAGGGATGTGTTCTGAGCACAACATCTTTCTGCTTGCTATAAATAATCTGGCATCTGTTCTCCCATCCAATATTTGGTCATCGCTCTATGTGGACGACTTTGCTATAGCTTGTGCAGGTGCTGACTGTCACCTCATTGCAGTTTCCTCCAGCATGCCATCAACCAGGTTTCTGATTGGGCCACCACTCACGGGTTTAAATTTTCTAGTGGCAAAACTCATCAAATTACGTTCACTAGACGTTCAGTGATCTCTGATCATCCATTGTACCTATACGGCTCACGTATCCCAGAACGTGATACAGTCAGGTTTCTCGGCCTCCTGTTTGACCGCAGATTGTCCTGAAACCTCACATTACCTCTCTGAAGGCGACTTGTCATAGCCGGCTGAACCTCCTTAAAACCCTCGCACATCTTTCATGGGGGCTGATCGTAGAACTCTCCTTCGCCACATTCGGCCCTAATTTTATCGAAACTCGATTATGGTGACCAGATATATTCGGCAGCTTCTCCTGCCACTCTTTCCAGCCTTAATCCCATCCATCAATAGGGATTACGCTTATGCCTTGGTGCTTTTCGTTCTTCCCCGGTTGAGAGCCTCTATGTAGAAGCGAACATTCCATCCTTGTCCGATCGTCGAGATGCACATTGCATTCGCTATTATGTTCGCTCTCATGACCTCCGCAATCCTTCCATGTATAGGATTGTTACAGATGTTAGTAGGCGCTCTTTATTTGTTCGTCGCCCCTGCTTACTTCGTCCCTTTTGTCTTTGTCTACATTCACTCATGTCTTCCCTTCAGCTCCCACCTCTATATGTTCATGTGACATCTCCCTTTCCCCTACCCCCTTGGGAAGTTCCTGCTGTCCATGTCTGTTCTATTCCTCTACCTTCCGCGAAAGCCCGCCTACCTACGGCGGCTTCTCGCTCTTTTTTTCTAGACCACTTCCGTTCTCATTCCCATGGCATCGCAGTGTACACCGATGGTTCAAAGTCGTCTGACGGCGTCGGATTCGCAGCAGTTTCCGGACAGCATCGTACGAGGGCATCTATTACCCTCGGCTAGCATATTTACGGCTGAATTGTATGGCATTCTTGTGGCACTTATCCGTATTGCATCTATGCCTGTATCACCATTTGTGGTCGTTTCAGACTCCCTTAGTGCTTTACAGGCTTTCCGTAAAATTGATACACCTCACCCCCTAGTTCTTCGTATCCAACTTTGGTTACACCGTATCTCTAGCAAGCACAAAGATATTGTTTTTGTTGGGTCCCTGGTCATGTTGACATACAGGGCAATGAACAGGCAGACACTGTTGTGCAGTCAGCAGTACATGACCTTCCAGTTTCATATAGAGGTGTTCCTTTATGGACTATTTTGGTCATTGCTACCCACCTTTGCACCCTTGGCAACAACGCTGGTCTGATCTGCTAAATAACAAACTTCATTCTATTAAACCGAGTATAGGTTTCTGGCCCTCTTCTTGTCACCAATGTCAAGGTTGGGAGACTACACTCTCCCGTCTTCGCATTGGCCACACTCGTCTTACGCACGGGTATCTCATGGAGAGGCTCTCTGCCCCTCTCTGTGAGCATTGTCAGGTTCCAGTGTCTGTTCAACATATTCTGTTGGACTGTCCACTTTATCAACGAGCGCGCTGAATTTACCTCCAACGCCATCTTTGCTCTGCGGCCCTTTTTACCTTCCCTTCTGCTGAAGGACCCTCCTTTAACCCTTGACT
>WNWK01027658.1:0-26091 GCA_009830355.1 Cherax destructor | reverse complement strand
GGGTGGAACGATGGAGAGTACATGATGGGTGTGGGAATGCTGTGTGAGAGTACCGGATGGGTGTGGGAGTGCTGGGAGAGTTCAGGATGGGTGTGGGAGTGCTTTGGGAGAGTACAGGAGGGGTGTGGGAGGGCTGTGGGAGAATGTGGGATGGGTGTGGGATTGTTGTGGGAGAGTACAGGATGGTTGTGGGACTGCTGGGAGAGTACAGGATGGGTGTGGGAGTGCTGTGGGAGAGTACAGGATGGGTGTGGGAGTGTTGGGAAAGTACAGGATGGGTGTGTTAGTGCTGTGGGAGATAACACTATTAGTGTGGGAGTGCTGTGGGAGAGTACAAAATCGTTGTGTGGGAGTGGTGTGGGATAATACAGGATGGGTGTGGGAGTGCTGGGAGAGTACAGGATGGGTGTGTTAGTGCTGTGGGAGAGTTCAGGATGGGTGTGGGACTGCTGGGAGAGTACAGGATGTGTGTGGGAGTGCTGGAAGAGTATAGGATGAGTGTGGGAGTGCTGGTAGAGTACAGGATGTGTGTGGCAGTGCTGTGGGAGAGTAAAGGATGGGGGTGGGAGTGCTGGAAGAGTACATGATGGGCGTGGGAGTGCTAGGAGAGTACAGGATGGGTGTGGGAGTGCTGGTAGAGTACAGGATGGGCGTTGGAGTGATGTGGGAGAGTACGGGATGGGTGCGGGAGTGCTGTGGGAGAGTACAGGATGGGGTAGGAAGTGCTGTGGGAGAGTACAGGATGGGGTAGGAAGTGCTGTGGGAGAGTAAAGGATGAGTATGGGAGTGCTGGGAGAGTACAGGGTTTCCGTTGGAGTGCTGGGAGCGTACAGGATGGGTGCGGGAGTGTTGGGAGAGTACAGGATGGGTGTGCGAGTGCTGGGAGAGTACAGGATGGGTGTGGGAGTGCTGTGGAAGAGTACAAGATGGGTGTGGGAGTGCTGGGAGAGTACAGGATGGGCCTGGAAGTGCTGGAAGAGTACAGGATGGGCGTGGGAGTGCTAGGAGAGTACAGAATGGGTGTGGGAGTGCTGGGAGAGTACAGGATGGCGTTGGAGTGCTGGGAGAGTACAGGATGGGTGTGGGAGTGCTGTGGGAGAGTACAGGATGGGTGTGGGATCTTTGGGAGAGTACAGGATGGGCGTGGGAGTGCTGGGAGAGTACAGGATGGGGTGGGAGTCCTGGGAGAGTAGAGGATTGGCGTGGGAGTGCTGGAAAAGTACAGGATTAGCGTGGGAGTGCTGTGAGAGTACAGGATATGCGTGGGAGTTCTGGGAGAGTTCAGGATGAGCGTGGAAGTGCTGGGTGAGTACTGGATGGGCGTGAGAGTGCTGTGGGAGAGTAAAGGATGGGTGTGGGAGTGCTGTGGGTGAGTACAGGTTGGGTGTGGGAGTGCTGGAAGAGTACAGGATGGGCGTGGGAGTGCTAGGAGAGTACAGGATGGGTGTGGGAGTGCTAGGAGAGTACAGGATGGGCGCGGAAGTGCTGGAGGATTACAGGATGGGCGTGGGAGTGCTAGGAGAGTACAGGATGGGCGCGGAAGTGCTGGAGGATTACAGGATGGGCGTGGGAGTGCTAGGAGAGTACAGGATGGGTGTGGGAGTGCTGGGAGAGTACAGGATTGGTGTGGGAGTGCTGGGAAATTACAGGATAAGTGTGGGAGTCCTCTGGTACAGACAGTGGGTCTGAGCCGATTGTTTCACACAGTTGAGTTACAGCTGTAGGCCTAGTTCCTAAAGTTCCCAGCAGATGTCAGGCGCCGAGATAGGCTCATGCCTGCCTACATGGGCATCACTGGACGCTTACTGGACCAGTCGTCAGCGCCTCGCCCTCCTGCGGCTCCTTGACCAGTCTGACTGTACCGAGTCCTTGGAAATATAAGCTAGTCACCCTATGTTTTTACTTGACCCTCAACCTACCAAGCACGATACTGCTTTGTCATGTTGTACACTGCAGAGTGTGGGAGTACTCTAGTAGAGTACAGGACGGGTGTAGGAGTACTCTGAGAGAGTACAAGACCGGTGTGGGAGTATTCTAGTAGAGTACAGGACGGGTGTTGGAGTACTCTGGGAGAGTACAAGACCGGTGTGGGAGTACTCTAGTAGAGTACAGGACGGGTGTGGGAGTACTCTGGGAGAGTACAAGACCGGTGTGGGAGTACTCTGGGAGAGTACAGGACGGGTGTGGGAGTACTCTGGGAGAGTACAAGACGGGTGTGGGAGTACTCTGGGAGAGTACAAGACGGGTGTGGGAGTACTCTGGGAGAGTAAAGGTCGGGTGTGGGAGTACTCTGGGAGAGTACAAGACGGGTGTGGGAGTACTCTGGGAGAGTACAAGACTGGTGTGGGAGTACTCTGGGAGAGTACAGGACGGGTGTGGGAGTACTCTGGTAGAGTACAAGACGGGTGTTGTACTAGTGTGTAAGATTACGAGACAGGTGTTGTACTAGTAAGACTATGAGACAGGTGTTGTGCTAGTGTATAAGACTACGAGACAGGTGTTGTACTAGTGTGTAAGACTACGAGACAGGTGTTGTACTAGAAAGACTACGAGACAGGTGTTGTGCTAGTGTGTAAGACCACGAGACAGGTGTTGTACTAGTGTGTAAGACCAATAGACAGGTGTTGCACTAGAGTATAAGACTACGAGACAGGTGTTGTACTAGTGTGTAAGACTTCGAGACAGGTGTTGTACTAGTGTGTAATACTACGAGACAGGTGTTGCACTTGAGTGTAAGACTACGAGACAGGTGTTGCACTAGTGTGTAAGACCAATAGACAGGTGTTGTGCTAGTGTGTAAGACAACGAGACAGGTGTTGTGCTAGTGTGTAAGACTACGAGACTGGTATTGTGCTAGTGTGTAAGACTACGAGACAGGTGTTGTACTAGTAAGACTACGAGACATGTGTTGTGCTAATGTGGAAGACCACGAAACAGGTGTTGTACTAGTGTGTAAGACCAATAGACAGGTGTTGCACTAGAGTATAAGACTACGAAACAGGTGTTGTACTAGTGTGTAAGACTACGAGACAGGTGTTGCACTAGAGTGTAAGACTACGAGACAGGTGTTGCACTAGTGTATAAGACTACGAGACAGGTGTTGTACTAGAGTATAAGACTACGAGACAGGTGTTGTACTAGTGTGTAAGACTTCGAGACAGGTGTTGTGCTAGTGTGTAAGACTACGAGACAGGTGTTGTGCTAGTGTGTAAGACTACGAGACTGGTATTGTGCTAGTGTGTAAGACTACGAGACAGGTGTTGTACTATCGTTTAAGACTAAGAGACAGGTGTTGTACTATAGTGTAAGACTACGAGACAGGTGTTGTACTATTGTGTAAGACTACGAGACAGGTGTTGTGCTAGTGTGTAAGACTACGAGACTGGTGTTGTGCTAGTGTGTAAGACTACGAGACAGGTGTTGTACTATTGTGTAAGACTAGGAGACAGGTGTTGTACTAGTGTGTAAGACTTCTGACAGGTGATGTGCTAGTGTGTAAGACTACGAGACAGGTGTTGTGCTAGTGTGTAAGACTACGAGACAGGTGTTGTACTATTGTGTAAGACTACGAGACAGGTGTTGCACAGCTATGTGGAAGTACAGAATGGGTGCGGGATGGACTACTCTAGAAGAAAACATGATGGGTGTTGCAGTGGTCTGATATAGTATAGGATGGGTATAGGAGTGGTCTGGGAGAGAACAGGATGGGATGTGAGTCTTCTCGGAGAGTACAGGACGGGTGAGGGAATTCTCTGGGAGAGTACAAAAGGGGTGTGGGAGTGCTCTTTTAGAGTAGAGGATGGGTGTGTAGGAGTTGTGTTGGGGAGTAAAGAATGGGGGTTGGAGTTCTCTGGGAGAGTGCAGGACAGGTGTTGTACTGCTCTGATTGAGTACATGATGGTGTGGGAATTGTCTCGGCCAGGTGAGTGGCTGAGACATGTTACAGTCAGGAGTGTGGCTGAGAATATTACAGTCAGGAGTGTGGCTGAGAATGTTACAGTCAGGAGTGTGGCTGAGAATGTTACAGTCAGGAGTGTTGCTGAGAATATTACAGTCAGGAATGTAGCTAAGAATGTTACATCCAGTAGTGTTACTGAGAATATTACAGCCAGGAGTGTGGCTGAGAATGTTACAGATAGGAGTGTGGCTGAGAATGTTACAACCAGGAGTGTGGCTAAGAATGTTACAGCCAGGAGTGTGGCTGAGAATGTTACAGCCAGGAGTGTTGCTGAGAATATTACAGCAAGGAGTGTGGCTGAGAATGTTACAGCCAGGAGTGTAGCTGAGAATGTTACAGCTAGGAGTGTGGCTGAGAATGTTACAGCAAGGAGTGTGGCAGAGAATGATACAGCCAGGAGTGTGGCAGAGAATGATACAGCCAGGAGTGTGGCAGAGAATGATACAGCCAGGAGTGTGGCAGAGAATGATACAGCCAGGAGTGTGGCTGAGAATGTTACAGCCAGGAGTGTGGCTGAGAATGTTACAGCCAGGAGTGGGTGGCCTTATTCAGTCTGTGTGATGGGTAATTTCCCAATATAGTAAACTTGTTAAAAGAAATCTTTGAACAGTTGAAATCCCTCCCATAAGTAAAGAACACCTCTTGTAATCAGCTTAAAATTCTCCCCACTGGTGATGCTTTCTGAACGTGTGCTTCGTGCTCTTATTGGACGCCTCAAGTTTCCAATCTGCCAATTTGATTATTGAATGCCCCTGAATGGTGGTTCCTTGATGCTGGTGAAGGGCTCTTGATCTAGGGGACTGCATCTGTGTTCCACCTCCCTGAATTAAGCCTGAATGCCTTCCATCCCCCCTCCCCCACAGGCGCTGTATAATCCCTACTGTTTTAGCGCTCCCCAGGATATTAATAATAATAATATTGAATAAATGATGAAATTCAATTATACCCAATAACCAAAGAATGGTTCTTCTGATCGTCTTCAAAATATTATTAATGGTTGATTCTATAATAAAGATGATTCCCCATAAGTTTACTTTGAGATGCTGCAAAAATAAAATTTAAATAAAGCTGTTAATGAACTATGAATCGTTGGACTCACACCATTCACTTGAGAATGCCTCTTCAGATCAGCTTCAAACTTTGCATTTACTTTGAGCTTTGTAAATTTCAATTTTCCAATTTTAGTAAATAAATTGGTTTGCATGTAATATCTAGAAAATGCCTCTCTTGATCGGTTTCAAATCCTAAACGCTTGTGTATCTTAATTTGGAGTATTTTTGTTTGTATTGTGTGCTCTGGGCTGCTGGTCAAGTTATCAGCAATTTTATCAAATTGGAGTTCATAAAAACTGAATAGACTTTATATAACAACTTAAAAATTAAAAACTGGCGTTTTTAGAGCGTTTTTAAATAGACAAAATAGACATTTTCTATTTTCGGAGTATTCTCAATATTTTTTTTTTTCAGAATTTTCGTTCATATCTCGAGAACACTGCATTCGATCGACTTCAAATTCCCAACGCTGGTGTACTGTAGGCAAGATTCATGGGACAATTTGCATGTGTGGGAGTCATGAACAATGTAACAGAGGCCTTTATCATATTTTGTTTCACTGTGAGAAATGGAGAAAAACTCATAATGACACGATTGCAAACAAACCATACCATGGGTGGGGTTCGAACCCGCGGTCAGAGAAACCACCTGTGATTGGCTTGGAAATTTCAACACTTGTGTATCCTACTTCAGAAAAGCCTGGCAGTGTTAACAGAATATTCAGATGCCATTTTCCATTTTTTATTCTAGACCCAATAAGGTGAGAGGCTCTTGATCTAGGGAATTGGATCTGTGCTCCAATTCCCTGAATTAAGACTGAATGTCTTCCATTCCCCTCCCCCCCTCCTCAGCCGGTGCTGTAGAAAACCTACGAGTTTACAGCTCCTCCGTGATAATATAGTATAGCATTTTTTGGCAATAATGCATTATTTTGCCTAGTTGCTGATATGTGGCTGTTGATCCAAGGAAATGGACTTGTCCTCCCCTTAGATAGAATCAGAATGCCTCTCATTCCACTGGGTTAATACTTTCCTCTAGATTTAAACCAAAAAAACTGTGAGCAGCATCAATATATAATGGCCGAGTCATCTTGTGAAATAGATGAAAAGTTGCACCAGAATACTATTGTTGATATTATATCATATATGATTATCATATATGATTATCATATATGATTATCATATATGATTATCATATATGATTATCATATATGATTATCATATATGATTATCATATATGATTATCATATATGGTTATCATATATGATTATCATATATGATTATCATATACAGGCTGAGTGGGTGACCACTTTCTTGGACTCTGCAATAACTGCAGAATGTTTCTGTTTTCTGGTTGACTTTAAACTTTTCCCGCTGATACATTTTCCTCTTACGAATCTACTACTACAACTTCTACAGCTTCTACTACTACTACTATTACTACTACTACCATCACCACCACTACTACCACCACCACCACTCCCTTCTCCCCCCTCATTCCCTACCGTACTATTAGCTGGCATTCTCTCATTTTCTCGCCCAATTGTGACTTAACAAAACGCCATCATAAGGTTACTCTTTTAAATGCAGAATTTACCGTGAATTCTTTAAAAAAAAACTGAAACATCTCAAAAAATTCTAAAGATAACAGAGCAAATATGTTCTTTGCGTCAGACTCGTGTCCTGGTTATCACCCAACCACTTTAAATACATAGAAAACACAAGATTCTGGTGCATATGAATAGGTCAGCTGCCAGATTACATAGGAGTGGATCCAGTTAGTGAAAGTAGAGTGGTGGTGGTGGTGGTGGTGGTGGTGGTGGTGGTGGTATGGTGTGGATAGTATCACTGGAGAGTAGGAGGTTATTTAAACGAATTGAAGGTTAGTAAAGCAGATTAATAGTGGTTGTCAGTAGCCTCACACTCGTCGGAGTGGATCTTCGAGTGAGACGTTATATTGCAGTTGGAGATACCGGTATCATCGCACGGCGCTCCCTGTCAGTGAATATGTTTACTAGAGCATTGTTGGTTTAGTTATAAACATAATTTTTAAACAGGTGGAATGATAAGCCAGAGGAAGGCCTCGGTCGGATGATCAAAAGCTCTAGCTGCGGGTCATCATATGACTAAGACCCGCTTCAGGAAACACTTGTTCTGTTTTCTGACAAATCTCACGTAACCTAATTTGTTGGTTTGGCTTTGAGTTGAGTGTAATGGGCGATCATAAGAGTGTAGAGCCTTCATGAAAGATATTACCTATGCTAGTTACGAATGTTTTGGAGAAATTCTAACATTTCCACCCATAATGAAGGATAAAATTAATTTCGTGAAATATTTCATAAATCATTGTGTAAAAAATAGTTTACTGCAAATACACACGAAATTTCGAATCAATCCTCACAAACAGAGAGTCTTATTGAAGTTAGCTGGCCCAGTGGCTAACGCGACGGTCTGGAGATTTGATACTCTCTGATCCCGGGTTCTAACCCGGCCCGTGGTATGGTTCGTTTGCAATCGTGTCATTACGATTTCGTGATTCATGTTGACGGCTTTGAGGGGACTTGAGCTAGAGTTCGTCACGGCCATGCTAGCGGGAGATTCGTCTGTAAAAACTTGCATTTTTGGACTCAGTGGTGCCTATGTAGAAATATACCTAGTTGGATGAATCTTATTGAAGCTAGCTGGCCCAGTGGCTTACGCGACGGTCTGGAGTTTTGAGACTCTCTCATCGCTGGTTCGAACCCCACCCGTGGTATGGTTTGGTTTACTTAGCTTAGGTTAGTATTACTGGAATTTTTAGATTGTCGTATATCAAAAAAATTAATCAGATACAGTATACCACAACGACAGTAAATTAAATGTAAAGAGGCAGTGTCTCCCTCCACACTCCCTAACACTGCAGTGCTTCCCTCCACACTCCCTAGCACTGCAGGGCCTCTCTCCACACTCCCTAACACTGCAGTGCTTCCCTCCACACTCCCTAACACTGCATTGCCTCCTTCCACACTCCCTAGCACTGCAGGGCCTCCCTCCACACTCCCTAACACTGCAGTGCTTCCCTCCACACTCCCTAACACTGCAGTGCCTCCTTCCACACTCCCTAGCACTGCAGGGCCTCCCTCCACAATCCCTAGCACTGCAGTGCCTCCTTCCACACTCCCTAACATTGTAGTGCCTCCTTCCACACTCCCTAACACTGCAGTGCCTCCTTCCACACTCCCTAAGACTGAAGTGCCTTCTTCCATACTCCATAACACTGCAGTGCCTCCTTCCACACTCCCTAACATTGTAGTGCCTCCTTCCACACTCCCTAACACTGCAGTGCCTCCTTCCACACTCCCTAGCACTGCAGTGCCTCTTTCCACACTCCCTAACACTGCAGTGCCTCCTTCCACACTCCCTAACACTGCAATGCCTCCTTCCACACTCCCTAACACTGCAGTGCCTCCTTCCACTCTCCCTAACACTGCAGTGCCTCCTTCCACACTCCCTAACACTGCAGTGCCTTCTTCCACACTCCCTAACACTGCAGTGCCTCCTTCCACTCTCTCTAACACTGCAGTGCCTCTTTCCACACTCCCTAACATTGTAGTGCCTCCTTCCACTCTCCCTAACACTGCAGTGCCTCCTTCCCTCTCCCTAACACTGCAGTGCCTCCTTTCCCACACTCCCTAACATTGTAGTGCCTCCTTCCACTCTCCCTAACACTGCAGTGCCTCCTTCCACTCTCCCTAACACTGCAGTGCCTCCTTCCACACTCCCTAACATTGTAGTGCCTCCTTCCACTCTCCCTAACACTGCAGTGCCTCCTTCCACTCTCCCTAACACTGCAGTGCCTCCTTCCACACTCCCTAACATTGTAGTGCCTCCTTCCACACTCCCTAACATTGTAGTGCCTCCTTCCACTCTCCCTAACACTGCAGTGCCTCCTTCCACTCTCCCTAACACTGCAGTGCCTCCTTCCACTCTCCCTAACACTGCAGTGCCTCCTTCCACTCTCCCTAACACTGCAGTGCCTCCTTCCACTCTCCCTAACACTGCAGTGCCTCCTTCCACTCTCCCTAACACTGAAGTGCATTTTTGAACGATCTAAAGACTCATTAACTTTATTTTTGGTTGGCTTATCTAAATTTAGACTAAATTATTTTAAACTTGTTATACTTTATCGCCAATAATTTAAAATCGTATAATTGAATTTACTGATAAGATCTAAAATCATAAGGGTCATATTGGGGCATAGGACATACTCAAGTTTGTTTCGTAGGACAGCTCCAGTTACTAGGATCAAGAGCCCTCCATCAGCATAAGTAACTCCACGTGAAGGAATCAAATCAGTTAAACGATATTTTAATTCACGCAATACAATCTATTATTTCGAGCAGCGTTTCGCTCAGTATTCATTTGTGTTCCACACTCCCTAGCACTGCAGTGCCTCCCTCTACGCTCCCTAACACTGCAGTGCCTCCCTCCACACTCCCTAACACTGCAGTGCCTCCCTCCACACTCTCCAACACTGCAGTGCCTCTCTCCACACTCTCCAACACTACAGTGCCTCCCCAAACACTCTCCAACACTGCAGTTCATTCTTATTTATATATATTCACCTTGCCTCACCTATTTGTGGTCGTAGGGGTTGAGTCTCAGCTCCTGATCCTGGGTTAACTTGTTGCTTGCCAGACTTTTTTCTCTCCAAGCAGTGTGAGCTCTGTCTTAAATATTCTCAAAGTTAAGAATGGATTCTGCCTCAACTACTTCGTGCAGGTCATTCAACTCCCTGACCACTCTCAGGCTGAATAAATATTCCTTTGAATCACCTTCATCTTTCAACCGTGCCCTTATGTACAAGTTTTCCACCATTCGATCACTATCTTGATCCATACAATGAAGTTCTTCGAGTATTTTATTTGTTTTCTTGTATCATCTGCGTTTTTTAACATGTTTTATTGAGTGTTGCATACTCCAAGATAGGCCTAACATATTTCGTATATAGACCCGTTAATGACTTTCTGTTCAGAGTCTTTAAAGCTACTCTCAGATTTGCTAAATGAGCAATCGCTGGAGATGCCATTCGGTCCATGCGTGCCTCTAGTGACCTGCTGGGCACTGCTCACCCTAAGGTAATTCTCATTTGAGAGAGGTTAGCGGTCTCCTTCCCCGAGTCTATACTCAATTTCTGGTCTTCTTGCTCTTTCCTCAGTTTTCATAAATTGAATTCGAGTTGCTTGATTATTTTTTTCAGTGTCTGTATCCACTTGGTCTTTCCTAGTTCAAATCCTTTTTAATTCTCATCATTAATTTTACACTAACGGTCATACATGTGTCTCTTCTGGTATAGCGTCCGCATGTCATACCAGTAGTGGTTTTAATATACATCTTTGAGAAAAGAGAAAATGAGAGGTAATTAGGTTTGATCCATTTAATAGAAGGTATTTCCAGTTCCTCGGATTAAAAGCTCTTCACCAGCATGAACGACCTCTCACTCTTTCATATGTTTTCGCTCAACTCCTAATTAACCATTCCTGTGTCATTTTGGAACGATCTAAAGACTCATTAACTTTATTTTTGGTTGGCTTATCTAAATTTAGCCTAAATTATCTTAAACTTGCTTATATTTATCGCCAATAATTTAAAATCGTATAATTGAATTTACTGATAAGATCTAAAATCGTAAGGGTCATATTGGGGCATAGGACATACTCAAGTTTGTTTCGTGGGACAGCTCCAGTTACTAGGATCAAGAGCCCTCCATCAGCATAAGTAACTCCACGTGAAGGAATCAAATCAGTTAAACGGTATTTAAATTCACGCAATACAATCTATTATTTCGAGAAGCGTTTCGCTCAGTATTCATTTGTGTTCCATTTTATTTTCAAAAGACTAGTATTGTTTAGTTGATCCACTCTTTAATAATAATAATGATATATCTTTATTTACTACAAGTACATGTACAACGTATACAGACCATAGCTGACACCAATGCCATACTTGTTATGCTGGAGCATTTCGGGTAAATTAGGTCAGTTTTGTCCCAGGATGCGACCCGCACCGGTCTACTAACACCCAGGTACCCATTTTACTGATGGGTGAACATAGACAACCGGGAATCGAACCCGGACCCTCACCGTGTGAAGCGAGAGCTTTTGTCACCAGGGTAACTAATTCATGGTAAACAATACCTTAGTTACAGTGGGCGTTGGCAAATATATATTTGTAATTTTCCTTACTGTTTTATTATTATTATTAATATAAATATTTGTGTGAATTTTGTTCCCTAATCTTTGACGAAGACGAAGAGAAAATACTATTAAAATGTATAATAATTTTAGCTATAAATTAATAAAAACATAATGACAGAAATTCCTAACAGAAGCACAAAAATTAACAAAAAAAAAGAACATAAGAACATAAGAATGGAGGAACACTGCAGAAGGGAAAACTTCAGATGAATCAAAACTAAACACCGAAGTTCATGGAAATATCTGGTACCCAGGAGAGTATGATGGAGAACACCGCGGCGCTGGTATTGTACCCTAGTTACCAAAATGATGTATATGATACTGTTTTTTTCTTGTAGAGGTAGATAGGATTCACGCTAACATTGAGGGTTCACAGCTTGTAAAAATGGTGTGAAGAGGAAGGTAAAAAGACTCAGACCTCTATTTGCTGCTAGTGGAACGGTGTATAAAAAAGGCTGAGGGTATACTGTCAACTCGCAATGGTGACGAAAAGTCTAAAGGAGATGAACAAGAGTGCACACGATAGGGTGATGCTTTCATTCTTCAAGCAAGGGAGACTTCCACAGAAGAAGTAATATGATAACTAGTGCAGTAAGCTCACAGGCCTCTTACCGGTGCCTAAGTCCCCTGTCTTGTTCATAAATTCGTTGCTTGGTAGCAGCACTGTCAACAATGCCTGTAAAAAAGTTTTATACAAGAACATAAGTATGGAGGAACACTGCAAAAGGCCTACTGGCCCATACAAGGCGGTTCCTTATCAAAACCACCACTACCTAAGAATTTACTCCCGTACTCACGACACCAATCAAACCCAGCCCCTCCCACTCATATATTTCTCCAATCTCTTTTTAAAGCCACCCAAGGTCCTAGCCTCTATCACCCTACTCGTAAGATTGTTCCACGCATCTACAACTCTGTTCGAAAACCAGTACTTGCCTATGTCCTTTCTAAATCTAAATTTATCCAATTTAAATCCGTTATTTCTGGTTCTTACTTGGTTCGATATCCTTAGTATTTTATTAATATCTCCTTTGTTTATGCCCATCATCCACTTGTAAACCTCGATGATATCTCCCCTCATTCTACGTCTCTCCAGAGAGTGGAGATTTAACGCTCTAAGTCTATTTTCATACGGGAGATTTCTTATACTGTAAATCATTTTAGTCATTCTTCTCTGTATGTTCTCCAATGAATCTATATCCATCCTGTAGTAAGGAGACCAAAACTGAGTTGCATAATCCAAATGAGGTCTCACTAGTGATGTATAGAGCTGTAAAATAACTTTTGGACTTCTGTTGCTTATACCTCTTGAAATAAATCCTAGTAATCTGTTAGCCTTATTGCGCACACTTAGGCACTGTTGTCTTGGCTTTAGATTCCTGCTTACCATGACTCCCAAGTCTTTTTCACATTCTGTATGATCAAGTTCTACTTCACCTAGTTTATAAATTCGAGGGATATTTTCATTACCAAGGACTAGTAGTACCTTACACTTGTCCACATTGAACTTCATCTGCCACTTTTCAGACCAAGACATTAATTTGTCCAAATCCTCCTGGAGTTCACTGGTATCCTCCTCGGAATGAATCTTACGGACTATTTTTGTATCATCAGCAAATTTACTCATGTCACTTGCAATTCCTTCATCAAGATCATTTATGTAAATTATGAACAACAATGGGCCTAAAACTGATCCTTGTGGAACGCCACTATTGACTAATCCCCATTCAGATTTGACCCCATTAATGGAAACTCTCTGCTTTCTATTGGTAAGCCATGCCTCTATCCATGCTAGAACTTTACCTCCTATACCATGAGCTGCCTTACTGAAATCCAAGTAAACTATATCATATTCTTTATCACTGTCTACTGCCTCAAATGTTTTATTGAAAAACGTCAGTAAATTTGCCAGGCAGGAACGACCTCTCGTGAACCCATGCTGAGATTCATTAATCAAATTATGTTCTTCAAGGTGACTTCTAATAATATCAGCTATAATTGATTCTAATAATATGCCTCCTATAGACATGAGGCTTATTGGACGGTAATTTGATGGAATGGACTTATCCCCTGATTTGAATATAGGAACTACATTAGCTATCTTCCACATCTCTGGCACAATACCAGTTAGGATGGACGTATTAAACACATTCGTTAATGGTTGACTAAGTTCCATCTTGCATTCTTTAAGTACCCTGGAAAACAACTCGTCGGGTCCCGGGGACTTATTTTGCTTCAGTTTATCAATCTGTTTAATAACCATGTCTTTCGTGACAGTAATATTAGTTAATTTGAATTCTTCAGGAACTGAATAATTGTTAATTTCTGGAATCTCATTTACGTCTTCTTGTGTAAAGACTGACAAAAAATAGTCATTAAATAGAGAACACATTTCCAGTTCGTTATCTGTCAGCTGTCCATTCCCAATTTTCAGAGGTCCTACCTTTTCCCTCACCTTCGTCCTAATCCCCTTTTTTACTTCTCTTTTAAAATTAACATATTAGTCAATAAGATTAACATCCCCTTTTTTGATGCGCCTATAAATTCCTCTTTTCTCCCCTAATAGATGTTTTAGCCTCCTGTTAATCCATTTGGGATCCTTATTATTTGACCTAAATTATCTCTGGGGAATAAACATACTCTGTGCACGTTGTACATTATTAAGATAAAAATCATAAACGCAGATCCCATCGTAATCGTTAGCTAGATTACCCCAGTCGAGATTAGACAGGTGTTCTCTAAGTCCAATATAGTCGGCAGAACGAAAATCAGGAACTTATATCGTATTATCCCTATTCTCGCACTCCCATGTAATATTGAAAGTAATGGATTTGTGATCACTTGCGCCAAGCTCTTCAGTGATCTCCAGATTATTTACAAGGGTTTCTTTATTTGACAAGACTAGGTCGAGCAAATTATTACCTCTGGTAGGCTCCGTCACACACTGCTTCAGAAAACAGTCCTGAACTACTTCCATAAAGTCACTGGACTCCAGATTACCGGTCAAAGAAGTCCAGTCAATATGACTAAAGTTAAAATCCCCTACTGTCACTACGTTATTATGTCTAGAAGCCCTAACAATTTCGTCCCAAAGAAGTCTCCCTTATCGTGATCCAAACCATTAACACCTTGAATCAGTTTTTCTTGACCTTCTAGAAACTCTACCCAAACAGATTCTGTTAATGATCCATCTATTTTTATGCCTGTTTTTTATGCAGCAATTTATATTTTCTCGTACATATAATGCAACTCCTCCCCCTTTCCCATTATATCTATCTACATGTGATCTAGTTTGGGTCGGGGAGCGGCTGGTTTCACTATGGAAGGCAAGTATACGAGAAAAGTTGAAACCGTAGCACTCAGTCTTAGTCGAGGGTCATTCCTGCAACACAATTCAGTCTAGTTACTTGTACTTCAAATTCATGATATATTTAAAGTGAAGGAAAAATACGTTCGCGGTATTGCGATACTGAATCAGTAGAGGACCCTTGTGAAGGTTAACAACTATGACTAATACTCTGTAACCATTAACATCCCATTAACATCTCAAGACGTAGAGATGGATGTTGGAAAAATAAACACATAAGCAGTATAATGTGATGCTTTATTGACAACGTTTCGCCCACGCAGTGGGCTTTATCGAGTCACAAAAATTGTCAATAAAGGATCACATTATACTGCTTATGTGTTTATTTTTTCATTGTGTCGGTATTTTATACCATTTACTTCCAGAGATGGATGTTAATGGGATACAGAGAGTAAAGTTTAAAGAGGTATGTATCTACTATATACGAATGGATCCGAATACGAGGATTTCATTTAAAGCTGATGAGGCGGATTTACGTACTACGTTTGGGAAGTGTGACGAGGTTTATTAGATGGGACAAGTGTGATTAAAATAGTTTTACGACATCTAGTAACGTCTTACGTTAATACGGCACAGTTCTGTACAAACGTATTAGTAACATGTGCAGGCCAACAGAAGACTTCCGGTATCAGAGCTTATTGTTGGCCAAGAATGGGCCAACAGGCCTACTGCAGTGTTCCTCTATTCTTATGTTCTTATATGTGCGACAGTGGAGCATTTTGCTCACGAGTGTCCTAAACGTAATACGCAAACACTTGGACATCGTTCACGGAGTAATCCTTGGGGGACTAAGACAATACTAGTATCCCAAGTGAAGGTGATACGACGTGTGCGCAAGTACACCGACTAGAAAATTGAATGAATGAACAGATGGGCCAGAAAGTGGAGAGAGTAACGTAGCGGTGCAGAAGACCCTATTAAATAATGGTATAAGATGTTCCAATGATGGGAAATTATCGTCCATACCGCAGAAGGAGCAGGACGTGGATGTTAAGTGAAAATCAAATAGTTATTGAATCCAGACAACCGATACAAGAGTAAGATAATGTGATTGATTAGAGGAACATTAATCAAACAGGAGTTACTGAAATGCACGATGATAAGTTCAATGCTGCCAGATTACAGTCCGTGCTACAAAAAGTATTGTGGGTGATAAATCATCGGCTTGTATGTTGAGGTGACAGAATGTAACAAGACAGCATGAAAGATAAATTAGACACATATGCAACACTTGGTATCGAAAAATAAACACATAAGCAGAATAATGTGATCCTTTATTGACAACGTTTTGCCCACGCAGTGGGCTTTATTGAGTCACAAACAGATCTACTTTTTATGTTACCCAAGGTTGTAACTATCACCCTACTTTGAAGACTGTCACATGCAGCATTCTCCACCTGACTAAATCCTATAAATACTCATGTATCTTTCATTTGAGGCAGTAGACAGTGATAAAGAATATGATATAGTTTACTTGGATTTCAGTAAGGCCTTCGATAGAGTACCTCACAAGAGACTCTTAAGAAAGGTGGCAGCTCATGGTATAGGAGGTAAAGTTCTAGCATGGATAGAGGCATGGCTTACCAATAGAAAGCAGAGAGTTTCAATTAATGGGGTCAAATCTGAATGGGGATTAGTCACTAGTGGCGTTCCACAAGGATCAGTTTTAGGCCCATTGTTGTTCATAATTTACATAAATGACCTTGATGAAGGAATTGCAAGTGACATGAGTAAATTTGCTGATGATACAAAAATAGGCCGTATAATTAATTCTGAGGAGGATACCAGTGAACTCCAGGAGGATTTGGACAAATGTCTTGGTCTGAAAAGTGGCAGATGAAGTTCAATGTGGACAAGTGTAAGGTGCTAGTCGTTGGTAATGAAAATATCCCTCGAATTTATAAACTAGGTGAAGTAGAGCTTGATCATACAGAATGTGAAAAGGACTTGGGAGTCATGGTAAGCAGAAATCTAAAGCCAAGACAACAGTGCCTAAGTGTGCGCAATAAGGCTAACAGGGATTTATTTCAAGAACTATAAGCAACAGAAGTCCAAAAGTTATTTTACAGCTCTATACATCACTAGTGAGACCTCATTTGGATTATGCAGCTCAGTTTTGGTCTCCTTACTACAGAATGGATATAGATTCGTTGGAGAACATACAGAGAAGAATGACTAAAATGATCTACAGTATAAGAAATCTCCCTTATGAAGATAGACTTACAGCGTTGAATCTCCACTCTCTGGAGAGACGTAGAATGAGGGGAGATATCATCGAGGTGTACAAGTGGATGATGGGCATAAACAAAGGAGATATTAATAAAATACTGAGGATATCGAACCAAGTAAGAACCAGAAATAACGGATTTAAATTGGAAAAATTTAGATTTAGAAAGGACATAGGCAAGTACTGGTTCTCGAACAGAGTTGTAGATGCGTGGAACAATCTTCCGAGTAGGGTGATAGAGGCTAGGACCTTGGGTGGCTTTAAAAAGAGATTGGACAAGTATATGAGTGGGAAGGGCTGGGTTTGATTAGTGTCGTGAGTACGGGAGTAAATTCTTAGGTAGTGGTGGTTTTGATAAGAACCTGCCTTGTATGGGCCAGTAGGCCTTCTGCAGTGTTCCTCCATTCTTATGTTCTTATCTATTTGTGACTCGATAAAGCCCACTGCGTGGGCGAAACGTTGTCAATAAAGGATCACATTATACTGCTTATGTGTTTATTTTTCCCTTGTGTCGGTATTTTATACCATTTATTTCCAACACTTGTGTATCTTTAATGAGGACACGTTTCGCCACACAGTGGCTTCATCAGTCCATACAAAGGAGAAAGGTGAAGAACAGGAGGAGTTTGAGGTAATCAGTCCCTCGGCCTTGAGTCGATGAAGTCAGTCCATCAATCTTGATAAGTATATAGCATATATGCTAGGAAACACCTTATATACCGTAGGCACCTCTCCTGCCTCAGTCACATTCACTTAAGGGAGGAGCAAGGCATCTGACCTAGTAGCACAAGCTAGTCAGGTCCAACTCACACCCACCCACACCTACTCATTTATTTATCCAACCTATTTTTAAAACTACACAACGTCTTAGCTTCTATGACGGTACTCGGAAGTTTGTTCCACTCATCCACAACTCTATTACCAAACCAGTGCTTTCCTATACCCTTCCTGAATCTGAATTTTTCCAATTTAAAACCATTGCTGCGAGTCCTGTCAATGCTAGATATTTTCAGCACGCTATTTACATCCCCTTTATTAATTCCTGTTTTCCATTTATATACCTCAATCATATCTCCCCTAATTCTACGCCTTTCTAGAGTGTGCAGATTCAGGGCCCTCAGCCTATCCTCATAATGAAGATTTCTGATACATGGGATCAACTTTGTCATCCTCCTTTGTACGTTTTCCAGTGCATTTATATCCATTCTGAAATACGGTGACCAGAACTGAGCAGCATAATCTAAATGAGGCCTAACCAAGGATATATAGAGTTGAAGAACAACCTGAGGACTTCTATTATTCATGCTTCTTGATATGAAGCCAAGGATTCTGTTAGCTCTATTGCGAACACTTATGCACTGTTGTCTTGGTTTCAGGTTACTGCTAACCAGAACTAAATCTTTTTCGAAATCCGTAATATTAAGATCTACATTGTTTAGTTTATATGTGGCATGGTTATTTTCCTGTCCAACATTTAGAACATTGCATTTGTCTATATTAAACTGCATCTGCCACTTCTCCGACCACTGCATAAGTCTATTCAAATCTTACTGGAGTGCTCTAATGTCCTCATCTAAATGAATTGGACGGCTTATTTCGGTGTCATCAGCAAATTTGCTTATGTCGCTATTTATTCCCTCATCTATGTTGTTTATGTAAATTGTGAACAACAAGGGGCCCAACACTGACCCCTGTGGAACACCGCTTGTGACGTGCCCCCATTCTGATTTCTCCCCATTTATGCAAACTCTCTGCTGTCTATTTGTCAACCATGCCTCTACCCAGGAAAAAATTTCTCCTCCTATTCCGTGTACCTTAAGTTTTCTCAATAGCCTCTGATGTGGAACTCAATCGAAAGCCTTACTGAAGTCCATATCAGTGACTATACCCTCGTCTGCTACACGTCCCTTTCCACCTGACGTTAGTATATAAGCGCCAGCCTCCTTGCCTCTGCTCCAGAAACTCAACGTCTTCGGTGCTGTTCACACCACTCCAAGGCTGAGGGACTGATTACCTCATCTTTTGTATATAGTTCTATTGTATTCATATAAAGTCCTAGAATTTGTATTAATAAATCCACTGGATGGCGAAACGTTTACAATAAAGATACCCAGATGTTGCACGTGTGTCTTTATTTCAAGTCCATATACACAACGTCATATTCAATACCATGATCTACCTCCTCAAACACCTTAGTGAAGAAAGTTAGTAAATTCGTAAGACAGGAACGCCCCTTTGTAAAACCGTGATGAGATTCATGCCTTTCAATTTTTGCCTTTCAAGATGGCTACGAATTGCTTCGGCAATTATTGATTCCATGAATTTACCAACTATGGAGGTAAGGCTTATTGGTCTATAGTTCGAAGCTAAGGACCTGTCACCTGCCTTGTAAATAGGTATTACATTTGCCATTTTCCACTTGTCTGGCACTATGCCAGTTTGTAGTGATATATTGAAAAGATTAGCCAAAGGTTTGCTAAGTTCATCTTTACATTCCTTTCAAACCCTTGCAAACAGTTCATCAGGGCCTGAAGGTTTGTTTGGTTTTAATTTCTCTATTTGTCTGAGGACCATGTCACTAGTTACCCTAATAGTGCATAGTTTATTATCGTCCTGTTCTACATAATTTATTATTTCTGGAATTTCTCTAGTATCTTCCTGAGTAAAAACTGAGAGGAAGTTAGTATTGAAAATTTCACACATATCCTTTTCACTGTCAGTGATCTGACCTGAGTTACTCTTAAGTGGGCCTATCTTATCCCTAATCTTACTTCTGTATACCTGAAAGAACCCTTTTGGGTTTGTCTTCGAATCCCTTGCGACTTTAGCCTTATAGTCCCTGTTTGCTTTTCTTATTCCTTTTTTTATTTCTCTCTTTAATTTAATATATTGATTTCTTAAATGCCCTTCCCCTCTTTTGATGCGCCTTTATGTGCCTCTCTTTTGACCAATGAGATGTTTTAATCTATTGTTTATCCATCATTTTTGTTAGATCTAATTTCCCTTCTAGGAACAAAAGTTGTCTGGGCAGCTAGCACTATGCTCTGAAATACGTTATATTGGCAACCAACACCACCTACCTGACCCATAGTAAGGTCATCCCAATTTAGCCCACCCAGGTAATTATTGAGTCCCATGAAGTCGGCCAAGAGGAAGTCTGGAACAGAGACTTGATTGCAGTTATCTGGGTAATTCCATGATATATTGAAACTAAGTGATTTGTGATTGCTTTCCCCAAGCTCATGATTAACCTCAAGATTATTAACTAGTGATTCTTTGTTGTTGGTGGCAAGAACCAAGTCAAGCAGGTTGTTTCCTCTAGTTGGTTCTGTCACAAATTGTTTTAAAAAGCAGTCCTGAACTGTATCAAGAAAGTCACTAGACTCAAGATTTCCTATCACATTGTTCCAATCAATTTGTCTAAAGTTAAAATCGCCCATTAACACAACATTTTCATATCTAGACGCCTTGTGAATTTCGTCCCATAGAAGTTTACTGCACTCCCTATCAAGATTTGGGGGCCTGTAAATCACACCCAAGATAAGTTTTACACGGCCTTCAAGAAGCTGTAACCAAACAGATTCAGTGGCTGACGCTTCTAATTTTATATCTTGTCTAACACAACAGTTTAAATTGTCTCTGACATACATCGCTACTCCACCACCCTTCCTGTTGACCCTATCAGTGTGGTAATTTATCTTCACAAATAATGAGGACCTGGTAAGAAACATAACAATATCAAAAACAACAAATTCTGATCACAATCTAATCGAAGTCCAGACGTACATGCACAGGAGTCCTGATCAGCAAAACGCATATAGCTATGAGGGTACCTTTACCAAATTCAACTTCAACAACAAGAACATCAACTGGGATCTGGTAAACTATGCCCTAAATGAAACATGTTGGGAAGACATCTTGAATTACATGGACCCTAACCAGTGCCTTGAAAAGATCAACCTCCTGGTAGCTGAAGTATGTTCAAGGCATATTCCTCTACGAAAAAAGAAGAGAAGAAGTAAACAGGAGAGAGAGAGATGCTCCCTATACAGGAGAAGACGAAGAATCACTGAGCTCCTCAAGAATGCCGGACTATCTGATTCACGGAAGGAAGCGCTAACCAGGTAAGTGGAAAATATTGAGCTAAAATTAAAGGACTCATACAGGATCCAGGAGAGTCAAGAGGAGCTAAAAGCGATTAGTGAAATTGAAAGAAATTCGAAATATTTCTTCTCATATGCCAAAAATAAGGCAAAAACCACTTCTGGTATAGGGCCCCTGCTCAGACAAGACGGATCTTACACAGATGACAACAAAGAAATGAGTGAGATACTGAAATCTCAATATGACTCTGTGTTCAGCGAACCACTAATCCGTCTAAAGATAGACAATCCAAACAATTTTTTCGTGGATGAGCCTCAAAATCCTGCCAATGTATGCCAAATTTCTGACATAACCCTAACTCCTCTAGACTTTGAGAAAGCCATCGACGACATGCCCATGCACTCAGCCCCAGGCCCAGACTCGTGAAACTCTGTGTTCATTAAGAACTGCAAGAAACCCCTCCCACAGGCCCTAAGTATACTATGAAGAAGGCGCTTAGACACAGGCGAGATTCCACATTCACTAAAAACAACGGATATAGCCCCACTCAATAAAGGTGGCAGCAAAGCAGTAGCTAAGAACTATAGACCAATAGCTTTAACGTCCCATATCATAAAAATTTTTGAAAGAGTTCTAAGAAGCAGGATAGCAAACCACCTGGACTCCCAAAAATTGCACAACCCAGGGCAACATGGTTTCAGAGCAGGTCGCTCCTGCCTCTCGCAACTGCTAGACCACTATGGTATGGTCCTAAATGCTCTGGGAAACAAGCAGAATGCAGATATAGTATACACAGATTTTGCAAAAGCCTTTGACAAGTGCGATCATGGTGTAATAGCATAAAAAATGCGTGCTAAAGGGATAACTGGCAAAGTAGGCAGATGGATCTTCAACTTCCTAACCAATCGAACACAAAGAGTAGTGGTAAACAGAGTTAAATCGGATGCTGCCGATTTAACTCAGTGGCTTACGCGACGGTCTAGAGTTTGGAGACTATGTGACCGCGGGTTCGAACCCCACCTGTGGTATGGTTTGTTTGGAATCGTGTCATTACGATTTCGTGAGTCATGCTGCCATAGTGAAGAGCTCTGTCCCACAAGGCACAGTACTCGCACCTATCCTGTTCCTCATTCTCATATCAGACATAGACAGAGATGTAAACCACAGCACTGTATCATCCTTTGCAGACGATACTAGGATCTGCATGAGAGTGTCATCCATTGAGGACACGAAAAATCTCCAAGAAGACATAAACCAAGTTTTCCAATGGGCAACATAGAACAATATGATGTTCAATGAAGACAAATTCCAACTACTCCTTATGGAAAACTAAGGAAATAATACGGGACTAGTATTTCAAACCCCAATCACAAATAGAGCGGAAAGTAAGGGAAGGACCTGGGTGTGGTAATGTCCAAGACCTCACCTTAAAGGCCCACAACAATCCACTTTTCATCTGGAGGAAACTGATAGGATGGATAATGAGAACATTCAAGACAAGAGATCCCAACCCAAAGATGACCCTTTTTTAAATCACTTGTTTTTTAGGCTGAATATGCTTACATTAACATCCCCATTCAAGGCAGGTGAAATTGCAGATCAGAGAATGTACAGAGAACCTTACTGCAGTATAAGTTCCATCAAACACCTTAACTCTGGGAACGCCTGGAAGCACTAACTTATATTCCCGGGAGCGCAGGCGAGAGAATATATCATAATCTACACCTGGAAGATTCTGGAGGGACTGGTCCCAATGCACAAAAAATAAACCCATACAAAAGAAAAAGACTTGCAACGGGAAACTCCCCAGTAAAAAGTGGGGGCGCCACTGGTAACTAAAGAAAACACAATAAGTGCCCGGCCCCCAAAGACTGTTCAAAGCCTCCCACCAATAGGGGCATTACCAGTAGACCTCTGGTTGCTTCAAGAGGGAGCTGGAAGATACCAAAGTCAGTGCCGGATCAGCCGGGCGTGGTTGCTTGGACTCGTGCAGCCAGCAGTAACAGCCTCGTTGATTAGGCCCGATTACCGGGAGGCCTGGTCATGAAACCGGGGGGCGGGGACGTCGATCCCCGGAATGCCCCTTCCAGGGTTTAGTTAGGTTAGGTTTAGTTAGGCTGGTTAGGTTAGGTTACATTAGGTTAAGTTTAGTTAAGTTAGGTTCAGTGGATAGCATATATTTTTCCCAGTATTCCCAAACAGATACCAGATAATAAGTTGATTAAAGACTATGAGTTTCCCTCTGAAAACCCAAAAGAGTTTACAATGAAATTTAAAAACATAGGAAGGAACACTGCAGCAGGCCTACTGGCCCAGAAGGCAGGTCAAGTCTCTCACTGGCCTACGCCACTAACCCAACCAATCGTGCATTTTTGCACGTCAAAGAAATGTGAGGGACAGGCTGAACTTATAAGAAATATTCTTGTCATTCAGAAAACTCTAGTATATGATTTGTGTAACCAAAAGTTTGCCTGAGGTGAGTTGTACCTGAGGGTGTGAGCTGTACCTGAGGGTGTTAGCTGTACCTGAGCGCCTAACTCACCCCCTTTTTTTATAAGCATGAGTTTAAAAAAAAAAAAGCCTCGGGGGAGACGCCGACTTGTTGAAAAAAAAAAAAAAAAAAATATATATATATATATATATATATATATATATATATATATATATATATATATATATATATATATATACATACATATATGCATGAATTAACAATAACGTTTTAAAATAAAATAATAATATAAATCATTTTTTGGGAACCATCCCCATTTTACACTATCAATCTCTTCTTTCACGTCAAATTGCTGGGATTGATATCTGCCTCATGGCAATTGTGTGGGCGGTGGTAAAACACAGCCTTGAAACCTCGTTTGACTGACACTCCTGGAATAATCAATCTGCTTTGCGGGTTTTCTCGTGACCCATAAAAAAAAAAAACGGCACATGTTGACCTATTTGCAAAATTTCGTGGGTTGCAGTGTCCCTTTAAAAGGTGCTTTGGGCCTAGCTCTCTCTCTCTCTCTCTCTCTCTCTCTCTCTTCTCTCTCTCTCTCCTCTCTTTTTTTTTTTTTTGTTACTCACTGAAATTGTTCCTTCGTCGAGGTTAAACGCTGGCTATAGTTGACCCCTTGGTGTTGAATACTTCACAGTGTTCAATTGCATAAACTTGAGCATTCAATACTATGGTTTCCCTCCCTTCGTGTGTCAGTGTTCTTTAAATGGTCCAAGTCGGAGATTCCACACTGTTTATTCTGGCTGGATCTCCTTGTCTAGAGTATTCAACGCTGTTTAAATTCACACTTTTAACCCTTCTACTTTTCTACCCTTTGCCTCATACCCTAGAAAATACACTGTAGTCCTGACCCTTCTGTAGACAGAAGTAGATAGTTCTTTTCAGTGACAGCCTCGGTGTCATCTTCCCAAGTTCTCTCTGTCTATTTTACTCGGGGCCCCAAAAAAACACTCTTGCAAGGTACAGCAGAAGTAATGTTTAATGTTTTTGAGGCTACAGCAGAGCTTTCCTGGTTGTGACCGCTACAGTGTTTGTAGCTACACAGGCAGAGTTTTAACAAATTGATATATCTTCATAAATATATCTAACCAAGACAGGACTCGCAGTTACAAGTTAGAAAAATTTAGATATAGAAAGGATATAGGAAAGCACTCGTTTGGTAACAGAGTTGTGGATGGTGGGGCGAACTCCCGAGTACCGACACTGAAGCTAAAACCTTGTGTAGTCTTAAAAAAAGTGGGGTGGGGTGTTGGACCTGTCTAGCATGGGCCAGTAGGCCTACTCCATATAAAAAAATATTTACTCCAAAACAATAACACTGTTGTGATATATACACTTCAAAAACACCCATTTCAGCTATACAACCCCCCAAAAATCTACGCCTTTGCTATACACTCTGCTAAAAATACACCACTTTTTTCTATACAGTTCGTTAAAAATACATCACTTTCGGGCTATACAATCCGCCAAAAAGTCGCTAAACTATTAGGTCAAAAGGGTTTACTTTCAATCATCTCCCTCCTCAGCCGCCAGACACGTCCTTCTATTTTGTCCTGCTTTGTGTGTTGATACACACACACACACACACACACACACACACACACACACACACACACACACACAACCAAAAACACACACTCACACACACACACACATAAAACACTCACACACACACACACACACACAGTCCGATGAGAGCAAACCCCGCGGTAGATTGTTCATGTGTTTATTTAACAGCTTCCCAAATTTTTAGTCATCCTGTTGAAACAAAGCAACATGCAAGACTAAAGAAGAAAACTCAAGGGAAGAGAGAAACAATTGTACATAAAAAGCTAAATGTAAACTCACAAACTTACATGAATTACTGTAAACACACAATACACAAAGATGCAGCAGGATCCATACATAGCTTTAAAAAGAATACGATAAAGCTCAAGGGCAGGGAGAGAGGGGGGCCTAGTGGAACAGAAAAAGGGGGCCGGGGGCTGTGAATCGCCCCATAACCACAAATAGGTAAGCACACAAACACACAAACTACAGCTGTTCACTTATGTTAAAATTTTTTTTAATAGGAACCGTGATCTTGAACACCTGAATGGGGGGTGACTTTGGGCCCCTTTGAGCAATTAAATAGGTACCTGGATGTTAGTCCCTTTTTTTTAGAAAAATTGATCCACCAGTGTGCTGCTTTCCCATTCTTTCAATTATTAAATAGTGCAATTTTTTTTTGTTTTCCCCTCATAGTTTTTTTATCAGCCTGACCTGGGGGCTTAGTAGGCAGCCTGACCTGGGGGGCTTCAGAGGCAGCCTGACCTGGGAGGCTTCGTAGTGTCAGCAACCTGGGAGGTTGTAGGCAGCCTGACCGGGGGGAAATTGTAGGCAGCCTGACCAGGGCTTCAGAGTGTCAGCCCGACCTGGGGGGAGATGTCAGCCTGACCTGGGAGGCTTCAGTATGTCAGCCTGACCTGGGAGGCTTAGTATGCAGCCTGCCTGAAGCTTTAGCAGGTCAGCCTGACCTGGGAGGCTTCAGTAGTGTCAGCCTGACATGGGAGGTTGTGTGTCAGCCTGACCTGGGGGGCTTGTAGTGTCAGGCCTGGGAGGGTTCAGTAGTGTCAGCCTGACCTGGGGGGCTTCAG
>WNWK01027657.1:0-26093 GCA_009830355.1 Cherax destructor | reverse complement strand
AGAGACAGGATGTTCCAGAGAGGGAATACAGAAGGGACACAACTGGAAGCTGAAGACTCAGATGAGTCAAAGGGATGTTAGGAAGCACTTCTTCAGCCATAGAGTAGTTAGGAAGTGGAATAGTATAGCGAACGATATAGTGGAGGCGGGAACCATACATAGTTTTAAGACAAGGTATGATAAAGCTCATGGAGCAGGGAGAGCAGAGACCCAGTAGCGGACAGCGAAGAGGCGGGGCCAGGAGCTGAGTCTCGACCCCTGCAACCACAATTAGGTGAGTACAGGACATTGAAATTTTGGTCAACTAGAAACTACAGTAAAGAAACACTGGTAAATATGCTACACAATTGTGACTGGTCAGTGATAAGTTGCACAGACGTAAATGATGTCTGGGAAAAATTCAAAACAATGTTCACTGCCATCCTTGATAATATTGCACCAGTTAAAGAGGTTAGGATTAAACGAAGAACTGAACCCTGGATGACTAATGAGATATTAGATAACATGAAATTCAGAGACCAATTGATAAAAATATTTAAGGCAAACAGACAGGATATTGCAGCGCTAAATGAATTCCAAAGGGTAAGGAACAGAGTGCAGAGGCTTATAAAAGGCACAAAGGCAAGGCCCTATTGCTCAAAAATCGAAGAGTACAAGATTAACCCTAGAAAGCTCTGGCAACAACTAAAACAGTTGGAGTATAGCCATAAACCTGTTGATATTTCTAACTTAGTACTAAATATCGATAACGAGGTATGCCACGAAACAACTAAAGTGGCAAATTGTTTTAGTTTTCAGTTGAAGGCTCCATTGTTAGCAATAGTAACGAAGACAGACATGAGACAGGAACACACCCACCAATGGGGAACACAGTCACAAAAAAACAGGGCAAACGGAAACCAGGCCTATGTGAATATTATGCACTTGGTATTTGCAGGCATGGAAAATCTGGGAAATCAGATGGGACATGCAATTATGATC
Organism: Cherax destructor; assembly: GCA_009830355.1. Taxonomy (NCBI): domain Eukaryota; kingdom Metazoa; phylum Arthropoda; class Malacostraca; order Decapoda; family Parastacidae; genus Cherax; species Cherax destructor. The sequence goes on along the minus strand of WNWK01027657.1, from coordinate 25,112 downwards.
ACCCCAGAAAATGCCGTTCCCATATGAAAACAGGCAAATGCAACCTCCCGTCCTGTAAGTTTTTCCACCCTGAAATGTGCCACACATCAATTCAGGAAAGACAGTGCTATAACTTATATTGCCAGGCATACCACCTAAAGGGTACGAGGCGACACAGAACATCCAGACCATGGCAAAATCAGGGTAGCCGCAGCCACTCCGGAGAGAGAGGTTTTTTAGTGCCAGGAAGGAAAAAAAGCTGGCAGGAAATGACAGAAATTGTACACCAACTGCAATCATTTCTGGAGTGGAATCACAGTCAGTGGCCTCCACTCCATTACAACAGATATTAGAGCCAGGAAAAAAAGACCCCCCATACCACCAATACCACCAATCCAACTACATTCATCTTTGCTAATATACAGGGTCTAAAGCCAGCAACAAACAACAAGGTACCTTACATTCGTGGACTGCTTACAGAGTCAAATGCTATGTTTACGGCTTTCACAGAGACCCACATAAGAGATCACTTGGACAATGAAATATGGATCCCGGGCTACAACCTATACAGGTGTGACAGAGTAAACAGGCAAAAAGGGGGGGTTAACCTGTATATCACAGAGTCACTTATATGTTCAGAACTACTAAATGCCTCAAATGATGTAGTTGAAGTATTAGCAATAAAGGTCGAGAATCAAAACCTGGTCATCGTGGTTGTCTACAAGCCCCGGATGCAACGTCCCAACAATTCCAGGAACAGCTTCTGAAAATTGACCACTGTCTGGAAAATCTTCCAGCTCCTGCCCCCAACATCTTGCTACTGGGGGATTTCAACCTCAGGCACCTAAAATGGAGGAACATTGCAAACAATGTGGTAGCAGAGATAACACCAGGAGGCAGCTCAGATGAAAATTCACACATGCATGAACTTTTAAATCTCTGCACCAAGTTCACCTTAAACCAGCAAATAGTAGAGCCCACAAGATTAGAGAATACGCTGGACCTCATCTTCACTCAACAATGATGATCTGATACGAAATGTCATCATATCAAAAACAATATACTCAGATCACAACATAATAGAGGTCCAGACATGCATGGGGGAGCCCCAGATCAACAAAATGTGATCAGCCGTGAGGGAGCTTTCTCCAAATTCAACTTCAATAACAAAAACATAAGGTGGGACCAAGTAAACCAAGTCCTAAATTATATAAACTGGGAAGATTGCCTAAGCATCACAGATCCCAACCTATGTCTAGAACAAATTAACTCTGTGGTACTTGAGGTTTGCTCAAGGCAAATTCCCTTAAGGAAAAGGAGGAGAAGATGCAAACTAGAAAGAGAGGCGCTCCTATACAGGCGAAGGCAAAGAATAACGGAGCGGCTACAGGAGGCCAATATCTCTGAAATACGTAGGGAGACACTAGTCAGAGAAATAGCAAACATCGAATTAAAACTAAAGGAATCTTACAGGAATCAAGAGACACGGGAAGAACTAAGAGCCATAAATGAAATTGAAAGAAACCCTAAGTATTTCTTTTCCTATGCAAAATCAAAGTCGAGAACAACAACCAGTATTGGGCCCTACTTAAACCGGATGGGTCCTACACAGATGACAGCAAGGAAATGAGTGAGTTACTTAAATCCCAGTATGACTCAGTCTTTAGCGAGCCACTAACCAGACTGAAAATCGAAAACCTAAATGATTTTTTTATGAGAGTGCCACAGAACTTGACAGACGCATGCCTTTCTGACATCATCACGACGCCAAATGACTTCGAAAAGGCAATAAATGACATGTCCATGCACTCCGCTCCAGGCCCAGACTCATGGAACTCCGTGTTCATCAAGAACTGCAAGAAGCCCCTATCACATGCTTTTAACATCCTATGGAGAGGGAGCATGGACACTGGGATCGTCCCGCAGCTACTAAAAACAACAGACATAGCCCCGCTCCACAAAGGGGGCAGTAAAGCAATAGCAAAGAATTACAGACCAATTGCGCTAACGTCCCATATCATAAAAATCTTTGAAAGGGTTCTAAGAAGCAAGATCGCCACCCATCTTGATACCCATCAACTGCACAACCCAGGACAGCATGGGTTTAGAGCAGGCCGCTCCTGTCTATCCCAACTACTGGACCACTACGACAAGGTCCTGGATGCTCTAGAAGATACAGAATGCAGATGTTATATACACAGATTTTGCAAAAGCCTTTGACAAGTGTGACCATGGTGTAATAGCACACAAAATGCGTGATAAAGGAATAACAGGAAAAGTTGGTAGATGGATCTATAATTTCCTAACACGTAGAACACAAAGAGTAGTAGTCAACAGAGTAAAGTCTGAGGCAGCTACTGTGAAAAGCTCTGTTCCACAAGGCACAGCACTTGCTCCCATCCTATTCCTCATCCTCATATCAGACATTGACAGGGATATAAGCCACAGTGCTGTGTCTTCCTTTGCAGATGACACCCGAATCTGTATGACAGTGTCCACCGTTGAAGACACTGCAAGACTCCAAGCAAACATAAACCAAATCTTTAAATGGGCTGCAGAAAACAATATGAAGTTCAATGACGAGAAATTTCAATTACTCAGATACGGAAAACGTGAAGAAATTAAAATCTCATCGGAGTACAAAACTAATTCCAACCACACAATAGAGCGAAAAACTAATGTCAAAGACCTGGGAGTGATCATATCAGAGGATCTCACCTTCAAAGACCATAACAAAGTAGCAATTGCATCTGCTCGAAAAATGACAGGATGGATAATGAGAACCTTCAAAACCAGGGATGCCAAGCCCATGTTGACACTTTACAGATCGCTTGTTCTATCTAGGCTGGAATATTGCTGCACACTAACTGCACCTTTCAAGGCGGGTGAAATTGCTGACCTTGAAAATGTGCAGAGAACCTTCACCGCACGCATAAGTGCGATAAACCACCTCAACTACTGGGAACGCTTGAAGTTCTTAAACCTGTACTCTCTAGAACGCAGGCGGGAGAGATACATTATTATATACACATGGAAAATTCTCGAGGGCTTAGTACCAAACTTGCACACAAAAATCACTCCCTACGAAAGCAAAAGACTCGGCAGGCGATGTAACATCCCCCCAATGAAGAGCAGGGGTGCCACTAGCACGTTGAGGGACAACACAATAAGTGTGAGGGGCCCAAGATTGTTCAACTGCCTCCCAGCATACATCAGGGGGATTACCAACAAGCTTCTGGCTGTCTTCAAGCAGGCACTGGACAGGCACCTCAAGTCGGTACCTGATCAGCCGGGCTGCGGTTCGTACGTTGGACTGCGTGCGGCCAGCAGTAACAACCTGGTTGATCAGGCTCTAGTCCAACAGGAGGCCTTGTCACAGATCGGGCCGCGGGGGCGTTGACCCCTGGAATTCTCTCCAGGTAGACTCCAGGTAGACTACACAACTGTCGCATCAACACTAGTAAGTAAGCTACCAGCTGCACCAAATACCTTTAACTCAGACTCTGATAAGTTTAAAACATGCTATACCAATAAAGGGGTAACTGCAGACAGTTGTCAACTAGTAAGTGTATCTCATGACTTCGTGCAAAAAGAGCAGTTTAAACCCAACTAAGAGTACCGGCCCTGATAAAATCCAGTCTAAGTTCCTAAAAGATGGTGCCTCTGAACTGGCAATCCCATTGCTCACATAATAAATTTGTCCATCACCACTAATACAGTACCAGAGAGTTACTCCTATCTTCAAGAAAAATAGTAGGTCTGATGTCAGCAACTATAGGCCTGTTAGTATACTCAGTGTAATATCCAAAATTCTAGAGAGGGCGGTGTACTGTCAAGTAGTTAAGTATCTTTGTTACACTCCCAGGTCCTTAAACGACCTTAAGTACTATATCCTTTCCTTTTTTATTAGAGCATAACAATTTCAGACAGAGTTTGAGTGATAATAATAATTGTAATTAAAACTTATTTTAATGAATTAGTAAACTAGAAAATACCAAACATAAGGCATGTAGGGTTATACCGTTATACAGTATCTTGGTCAAGAATCCTTACTGCACGTTTTGCTCCAACAAGTGCTTAGATTATGCCTTAAAATACATGGTTACAGAAAGAATATCTAGTATACCTACTAGATCAGTCAGAGTATTATACAAATTAACAGAATATACACGTTTCAAGAAAACCAACAGCTAGTCAGTTGGTAAGACCAGAGCAGGAGTGTTGATCCATTGGCTGGTATCTGCACACTGACTCCAGCTCTACAGCGAGTGTGGATTTTATGTAGATCACGTGATTAATAACACCAATTGATTGACACAGAAAAAGAGGGGGGTCATAACAACCGTACAGAGTTTATACTCTTAACTATTACAATAATTCGGTACACAGACCGGTAACATAAAGTAACATAATATAGTAGTATTTAATCAATTGTGGCCACAATAAATATAAATATACAAACAAATCTTAATAATACAAGGACATTCATTTCCAATTTAGCTATTAAGGAAATGAACGCAATGTACTATTATAGGAAATAAAGGTTAACCACAAGGGTAAGGTAGTAGAGGCGCAACAATCTTAGTGACAACAAATATTCTTCATAGTTACCAATCAGGCTTTAGGAGCTCTTACTCAACCGACACCTCCCTAATTAATCTGATCATTTGTCGCTCAACCTTGGGGTCGAGCGGACGTGCGATCAGCCTGCCCTTAATGGCGACATCTGACATTGTAATTTTCACAAAATGGCGCAGATGGGTCGCCGTCGAGTAAACACAGTGTGCATTCAGATGGTTCGTGGGGCTGTGTCTGGCAAGAATGATCCTGTTCTCCTGCCTGCCATAATAAGGGACACCTACGGCATTGAGAATGAAGAATTGTATGGGGTGGCGTTAAATGGAGCATATAGAACATTCGTCAAGCTTCGTAACATCAATGTATATGAGAAGGTTGCTGCCAGGTTCCAAGAGGTCAGTATTGACGAAAATGGTTCCAAGAGGTCAGTATAGACGTAAATTCGGCAGTGATGTTGTGCCTTCAAGACCTATTCTGGTACTATAGCTGGGTTTAAGATCAAAAACGTCCCTTTTGAAGCAGATGAGTCAGATTTGAGGGCTGTTTTTGACAGATACAGGACAGTACATACGGCGACAATAGGGAAGTGGATGGAAGGGACGTATGAAGGTCTTCCGGAGGGTACATTTATTTTAAAAATTATGTTATGCCATCCCATTCCATCCTATATACAGTTGGACGACTTCAGGACTCAAGTGATGGTAAACTATGCTAGCAACATCACGCCTGCAGATTGTGCAGTGTCTATGACCATGTTGCTGCACAGTGTGATTGACGTCAGGGACCAAAGGATGCAGAAAGTCGAACGGAGGCTCTGATGGAACAGGAGAAGATGGAGGAGACAGGAAGGGCAAAGACTTTATTGTGAACGGCTTTGAGTGCAGAGATAGACAGGACAGAGTTTTTAGAGGATGGCTGTGTGACTCTTCTGGGGGTTACAGGCGCATCTGGAATGGAACCTGGAGATGTGGGAGGAGATAGGGTGGCCTTTGTGTGCATTTATGGATCGGCAGAAGGGGATGGTAGGGTTAAGAATGATTTTGTGAGGGATGAGTTAGTTTATCAACTGTGATCACTACCTGCGGTTGTGGTGGTGGGTGGTGATTGGAACTGTGTGATACGTCGTAGGGATGTGGAACCAAGGGGGGTGGGGTATTGTTCAGTTATGTTGGGGGATCTATTAAATGGGGTGGGGTTGGTGGATGGGGTGGATGCCGCATGGGCCGTATAACATACATTCGTGAGGAGGGGTTATATGGCAAGGCTGGATCAGTTATATGTGACTAGAAGAGCAGAAGTTAGGAGGGTGAGTGTGTTGGATGTAGCCTTTTCAGACCACAGTGGAGTTTTGGTGGAATTAGGGTGGGAGGGACTGCCTCATAGGTTCAAGGGTTTTTGGAAATTGAATGTCCGGTTGCATAATGAGGGGGCAGGGAGGGGTTCGTTTGCGTGTTTTTGGAAACGTCTGTGGTCAGAGGCGAGTGTGGGTGGGGATTTGTTGAACTTGTGGGGCAATGTAGCTAAGAGCAAGATACAGGATTTCTATGTTCGAAGGGGGAGGGATGAGAATCAGTTTGCATATGGCTTATCAGGTAGCTCGAGGGGCAGTTAAGGGATTGTTATGGGAGAGGGGGAGGGAGTGCGGGATACCCTGTTGTGGAAATAGAGGGGTTGAAGGATAATATCAGGGTATTGCAAAACAAAAGGTTTGATGTGGCAAGGGTGATGGGTTGGTTAGAGGAGGTGGTATGGGGAGACAGGCCATTGGCATGTATCCTGCGAGGGCAGGCGCATTTGAGCAAAGCTATGGAAATGGTGGGGTTGCGTGTGCAGGAGGAGATGGTGGGGTATGGGGAGGGGCAAGATTTGGTCACAACGGAGTGTATGGGGCGGTATGTGGATGCATGGTACGGGTCGTATATGAGGAGTGGTGGTGTGCAGGAGGAGGCTTTACGGGATATGGGTGGTTGGGTGCAATGTGTGCTTGAGAGGGAGGATAGGGAGGGGTTGGGTGGAAGTACAGTGGAGGATGAGGTATGGACCGCTTTGATGGGTATGAGTACGGGTAAGGCACCGGGGTTAGACGGATTGCCCAGTGACTTTTATATACAATATTGGGGTGTATTAAAGGGGTTTTAGTGAGGTTGTTAAATGTCATGAAGGAGACGGTGTTTTGGGGGATTTACAAGCAACGGTAATAGTGGTGTTGGTCCTAAAAGGAGACAGTCAGACAACGGTGAGGGACTATAGAACTATATCACTTATGTGTGCAGAATACAAGTTATTTTCAAAAATATTAGGCAATAGATTGAAGAGGCTTGGCTGTGTGTCCTCTGTATCCAAGTCAATCTTGTGTTTGTTATGTAACACGGCTATGTTGGTCTCGAGGCCCATAAGGGTCCTCGTGGCATAAGATGGAGTGATTGGTGTTTGTGATAGTGGTGTAAGACTTTGTAGGTGTATCTGAATTTCTGATAGCAGGTGCGTATACAGTACTGTAGAGTTTCTCTGTGTTTTCTGTGTGATATGTATATTGCAAATGAGCTGTTATGTTTTCTTGTTATTTATGTATCATGTTTTGCCGTTTTTATGTCGGTACATACTGAATTCATGTTTTCTAGATGTACAGTGTATTTTTCATTATCCATTGTTCTTGCTATTTGTGTTTATGTTTTTGATTGTAATTGATTTCTTTTCATTATGTAATGTAATGTGTGCATCCTTGGAGGGATGTGGTATGTCAAGCATGTGGCATAAACAGTTTGGAACATGACTCGTATGGATTGTGGTGAGGCGCGTCTGTATGACAGGGAGGAATTTACTCTAATAGGGGGTTAGTTAGGTGGTGTGTACTTGTGTTTTTAATTTGTGTTATGGTGAAGGTTATTTTACTGGTTGTTTTCAATGTGCAGGTTGTATTTATAAGACATGCTTATCGTGAATTATCCTCTTTGTTTTTGTGACTCGGACATATGTCGAGTTATTGTCATATTACCAATGGTATACACAAGTGGTTTGTAGTTTTGCATGATATATATTACGGACCCAGTTAAGGGGACGCTTGCATGTTATTTCATTGTTAGTGTTCTTGTGCATGGGGTTGTTTCTTGTTCCGTGTGTATTATCGTTATGTTTTTGGTTATACGTTATATTATTATAGGTGGTTTCCGAGTAAGCATATTGTGTTTTGTTAAAGTTCAGTGTAAGATGAATGTCTTGTATGTCGTGCGGGATTGAAATTCATACTTTTATTTAATTTGTACATCTGTTCTTGTGTTAAAGAGTTTTATGTATGCTATACTTGTATTTAAAAAAAAATATTAATCTGATGGATTACATGAGAACTGAAATGTCTATAGGGAACCTCATAGGAATGGTAACTTTAGACTTGCAAAAGGCCTTCGATACTGTCAACCACAATGTATTATGTAAGAAACTTCAAGCTATCGGCATAGGTTCCATATACTGGTTTAAGTCCTATCTTAGCAGTAGGAAACAAATTGTCAAAATCAACAAAACAGAATCAGAACCACTGTTGATAGCATGTGGAGTTCCCTAAGGTAGTATTCTGGGTCCCTTATTATTCCTGTGTTATGTAAATGACATGCCCATCAGTGTCAAGTGCAAACTCCTGCTGTATGCGGATGACAGTGCTCTGTTAGTGTCAGGTAAAAACCCACAAGATATAGCTAATGTATTAACACTGGAACTAGAGTCCTGCAGCAAATGGTTAGTAGACCACAAACTATCGTTACATCTAGGGAAAACAGAAGCCATACTCTTTGGCACGAAATATAAACTGAGAAGGGTAAATAATTTTAATGCTCGGTGTAATGGGGAATCCATCACAGTGTCTACCTACTGAGGCTCGCAGGACCCTATGTCTAGCCCTTATACAATGTCATATGGACTACACTTGCTCTTCATGGTACTCTGCCTTGACAAAAAAACTGAAAGATAAACTGCAAATCACCCAGAACAAAATGATAAGATTCATCCTGGACCTGGGCCCAAGAGAACATGTAGGCCAGGATGAATTACAACAATTGGATATGCTGAATATTGAAGACAGAGTAAAACAACTTAAGTTAAATCAAGTTTATAAAATTGCTCACAGACAGTGTCCAGAATATCTTGCTGCCAATTTTGTCAAGACTGGGAACCAAAGCAGTAATAGTACTAGGGGGAGAGAGCACAACTTTGTAGTACCCACAGTCAGTGGCCAGGCTTCAAACACCTTTTATTGTACAGCAATAAAGGAATGGAACAGACTGCCTGCACATGTCAAAGCGTCATATCATGGGCCAGTTTAAGAAGAGAGCCAAAAGGTACCTAATGAATATAGCAACAGAAAGAGAGGAGAATTATTTTTTTTTAGCTAACACACAATAAGGTAAATAACTCTTTTTACCTTATTCCTAGTATATATCCTTTATAGTATAATAACATATATCTCCTACAGTGTATAATATTAAGGTATTAAAAGGACCCTAATGGAAATAAGTCACTCTGACTTTTTTTGGGTTATCCTGGAGGGTTTTCTACACATATGCTGCTATGTATGATAATCTATGTAACTGTATTTGTGTATACCTGAATAAACTTACTTACTTACTTACTATTACTACTACCACTACTACCAAGACTACTCCTGCTACTACTGGTACTACTGGTACTACTACTACTACCACTGTTACGATACTATTACTACCACTACTAAGGCTACTACTACTAAGACTAATACAGCAACTATTACTACTTCTATTAAGGCTACTACTGTTATTATTACTACTACTACCACTACTACTAAGAGTACTGCTGATACTATTACTACTACCATTACTACTACCACTACTACCACTAAGACTACTACCGCTACTGTTACTACTACTACTACTTCTACAACTAAGACTACTTCTGCTACTATTACTAATACCACTACTAATACTACTACTAAGACTACTACTATTCTTACTACTACTGCTACTACTTCTTCCACTACTTCTTCCACCACACTACTTCCACCTCTGGATCACCAGGCATTGTCCTGCTCTAGTATATACACTGACTACCTTCACTACCACCTCTGGTTCACCAGGCACCGTCCTGCTCTAGTATATACACTGTCTACCTTCACTACCACCTCTGGTTCACCAGGCACCGTCCTGCTCTAGTATATATACTGACTACCTTCACTACCACCTCTGGTTCACCAGGCACCGTCCTGCTCTAGTATATATACTGACTACCTTCACTACCACCTCTGGTTCACCAGGCACCGTCCTGCTCTAGTATATATACTGACTACCTTCACTACCACCTCTGGTTCACCAGGCACCGTCCTGCTCTAGTATATACACTGTCTACCTTCACTACCACCTCTGGTTCACCAGGCACCGTCCTGCTCTAGTATATATACTGACTACCTTCACTACCACCTCTGGTTCACCAGGCACCGTCCTGCTCTAGTATATATACTGACTACCTTCACTACCACCTCTGGTTCACCAGGCACCGTCCTGCTCTAGTATATATACTGACTACCTTCACTACCACCTCTGGTTCACCAGGCACCGTCCTGCTCTAGTATATACACTGTCTACCTTCACTTCACACTTGTGTGTGACTAGTTAATTGTCCAAGTCCGACCAAAATATCATCATAAGTTTCCTTTTCCTATGTTTTGGTTATTTGTACATTATTATTATTACTATTATTATTAATATTATTATTATTATTAATATTATTATTATTATTATTATTATTATTATTATTATTATTATTATTATTATTATTATTGTTGTTGTTGTTGTTATTGTACTGATATATAAATTATTAAAAGTTTTAATGAATTGTGACCTTGTTATTTACATTAATATGATGATTTACCTGAGATGATTTTGGTTACATCTAATAAACAACAACTACTGCAACAGACTACTGTTGTGGTTGTCTACAACAGACTACTGTTGTGGTTGCCTACAATAACAGACTACTGTTGTGGTTGCCTACAACAATAGACTACTGTTGTGGTTGTCTACAATAACAGACTACTGTTGTGGTTGCCTACAACAACAACAGACTACTGTTGTGGTTGTCTACAACAACAGACTACTTTTGTTGTTGCCTACAACAACAACAGTAAACTTCTGCTGTGGTTGCCTACAACAACAGTAACTACAGTTGTGTTTACCTACAATAACAGTAACTACTGTTGATGTTGCCTATAACAACATACTACTCTTGTGGACGGTTTAGCGATTTCTTTGATTATAATAATAATTATAATACTCTTGTGGATACCTACAACAAGAAACTACTGTTGTTGTTGCCTACACCAGCCTTAGACTATTGTTATGGTTGCCTTCAACAACAGTAGACTTATGTTGTGGCTGCCTTCAACAACAGTAGACTCTGGTGGTCTGGTGGCTAAAGGTATCTCGCTTCACACGGCGAGGGCCTGGGTTCGATTCCCAGTCAGGGCAGAAACATTGGGCGTGTTTCTTTACACCTGTTGTCTATGTTCCCCATCAGTAAAATGGGTACCTGGGTATTAGTCGACTGGTGTGAGTCGCATCCTGGGACACTGACCTAATCTGCCCGAAATGCTCAGCATAACAAGAGACTTTATATATAGTAGTATGTCACTGATGTCAGCTAGGCCTGTATACCATGTACATGTACTTGTAGTAAATAAAGTTATTATTATTATTATATTATGTTGTGGCTGCCTTCAACAACAGTAGACTTATGTTGTAGGCAGCAGCGGCAGCATCCTAGCAGCTTTTATTCTTCAAAAAACTCAGTGCTCATCAAAGCTTGTGATGGCCTAATTGAAGGTACAACTGCACAAACCCACGTAGATCACAAAATGACCCAAGAATACTAGAAATGCTACCCAAACCTTAACAAAATTGAAGATCTAAGGAAGACAGCCCTGCAAACCCAAACATCGCCCGCGCTGCCAGACGAACGCCTAGCCCAAGCTAACGAAAATAAAGCCTCCTCCATAGCTTCACTAGTGATACTATGAGCGGAAATCGCAGAGGAAAAAATAACAGTAACAAGAAACCAACGCTAAGGACTTTGAAACACAACATGTCTACATAACAGGAAGACGGTGCATCAACAACCCCCCACACCCCCGCCCGGGCCCCGACGACAACAATAACACCGAACATGGCTGACTCTCCCTCCAACCCCACCAGCTTCGTAGGATTCCATCCTGGGCACCAAGGTATGACTACTCCTGATACTACTAGGGAATACATCATTGCCCTTGAAGCTGAAAACAAAGACATCAAAGCAACACTAGTGAAATATGAATCCAAGTTAACTAACCTCGAGATCAAGATCCAAAACCTTGAAGAGAAGATTACATCGGGAAATACTGACACAGAAAATACTCTACAAACAGCTATAACCAGTCACACCGATCAAATAACAACTCTGAATATGAAGGTGGAAGAAGCAATCAAGGACTGGAATAACAACATGCACACTCGACTTGATGAATATCTTGATTTTCAAGATGACAAAACCGAACAAGATAACTTGTCTGATGCAGTTATAATAAACAGCAACCACATTCCCAGAGACATAACTCAATCCCAGTGCAAGGAAACTGCTATCACCATATTACAAGACCACCTACAAGTTAATGTGCAAAGTAATGAAATCAAGGAAACACGATTGCTAGGAAAACAAGGTAAACCTAGTATAATGATCAGACTTCATTCATATGATACAAAAAAGGACCTAATTAAATCAGCAATTACAGTGAAAAATGGAGTATATATCAATGAGTGCCTAACAGAAACATTAAATGAGGTAATCAATGAGTGCCTAACCAGGAAACGTCAAAACCTTCTGTTTAGGCTGAGAAAACTTAAACTGGAGAACAAAATCCATCAGTGCTTCGCTCGTGATGGGAAAATACTAGTTCGAAAAGTATCAACAGGTCAGCAATTTTCTATATCAAACGAACGTGATCTCTCCAACTTCCTTAGACAGTAGGGTATTTTTTTTTTTTTTTTTATTTAGAAAACAGGAATACATTTTAGTTGTCAGTAAGTGACTATCAACTGGTACAGTATGTACATAAATAATGGACAACATATCTATATGCTTCCAAAATACTTAAAGACTAAACACAAATTAAACAAAACAAGTTATAATACAAACACATAAGGCCACTTAAATAGTCTCCTTGTAATAAAAGAACTATCTTTATACATTAACATGAATGAATTGCTAATATATGAAAATTACAAAAACTTGTACAGTGGCAAATCAAATTGAAAAACATGTCCTCAGACTCTTCCATTATTCCACAGAAACATATCTACTATAATTAAACAAAATGAAATGGAGCATACCATACACACACATAACCCCACCTGAACATACAGACACATTAATAATATACACTTATCATTACAAAACCAGCTCAACCTCTCAACTCCCCTAATAAAAAAAAAACCTAATTTAGTAAAATCTACTAATGAAAACTGAAAACTTCTCTTGAGATCATAGAATCTCATACAAAAGACCCCCCCCCCCTTCTATCCCCCCATTTTATCCTAACGATACCCCCTACATACATTTTTCTCATCTGTAAAGACAAAAAAAAACCCTCAAAATTTGAGCTACTGATCACACCAAAATCATGTAACCCTTAATAAAACATGACAACCAAAAAGCAGTCCAGTAAAACTCATGCATGCATATATAAAAAATTCCGTGTGTACACATGAAAAAGAACCTAATAACCAACAGCAAAAGTTTACAGTTTTGTAGCCAAAACATACATACAAATCAAAATAATACAAAAATCCATCATCAAGCCCAACACACCAGGCAGTGAATTTCTCCATTTAATTTAAAATTTAACATTACACCACTCCTTATAACTTTTATAATTAGTTAGCTAGGTAAAATACCTTACCATCATTTACTACACATTTCTCCTCTACTGAAGAAACCAACTATATATTCAACAGAATACTGTATTCTACTTTTGTCCCATAAATACAAAAGTATTATACCACATGTTGCAACACACCACAAAAACACAGAAAACCACAATGACATGTATTTATCGAAAATATGCCTCACCCTGTTATGAAACCAAAAAAAACCTTATTCTCTCATAAACATCTAAAAAACAGTTACTGTTACCTCCATACACATCAAAACCTTTACACCCATGAAGTATGTCCTCTATACTTCAAAAAGTCATACAAACTCACAGATAATATGATACCCAAGGAAAGCCACCTCTAACTTCCTCCCTTTTTTTTTTCCTACTTCATTATATCATTTTCTACTTCATAACCCCCCTCTTATACATACCTCCATTCACAACCCCATAAGTCAAAATTTTGTCAAAACCGTAACCTCATGGTTACCTTGTCACACCGTCCCCCCCCCCCCCATCTACACAAACATACCACTTTAACTTACCTCTCATACTCCTCACAAAAATAGAACAGCCACTTTTCAACTATTAACTTGTATCATTCCCAACAATTGTCCTACAGTAAAATCCCTATAAACCACAGGAAAAACCTACCCCATGACTCCCATACAAAATTCTATTTCTACATTTTGTCCTGTACATGGACGCTGCTATGGCCTTTAACCGTACACTCCCAGTTTGCTCCTCATCACCCACGAAACATACACAAAATCAACAGCCATATACATAAGCACTCTACGCACATCCTGCCCCACACCACCTATATCTAAGCTCAAAAATCTCAACGCATGAATCCCCCCCTCCAAATCTTATTAAACGCCCCAGCCATTGTCTGACAACATCCAATTGCTCACAAAATATACCTCATGATAAATAGAATCGACCTCGCCACATTTACCACACCTTGCATCTCCAACCAAACCCATCCTATACAGCACCTCCCGTGAGGCCAGTACCCCATGTAAAAACCGAAACATAACTTCTCTCGCCCTCACACCGACCCTCATACCCCTCAACCCACTCCATATACTTTTCCAATCATATACCGGAAAAACAGCCAGCCCTTCCATTACCTCCTCTCCTCTCCCCACCCTTCCTAACACACGAGCCTTTACACGTCCCGGATTCCTTACACTCATAAGACCACGCAACATATCAGCACACCTAACCAAATCCTTCCCCTCCACCACTTCCTGAAATCCCTCATGACCTCTCCCACCCTCCGTCCCTTGCCACCCCCCTTAGTCATATAACAAAATTGTACATATAAGCACCTAGCCCGTTCCTCTAAATCTATTAATCCCAAACCCCCTAAGCCCACCCTCTTCATGACAACCTCCCTACACAACCAATGCTTCCCATATCCCCATATATATCTCAACACCTTTCCAACCAATTCCACCATATCTCCTTTAATATAGGAAATAACCTTGCCACGTGCCAAACTTTACTATAAACTAAAGTATTAACCACTATCACCCTCTGTAACAACGTAACATCCCCCGGTCTCCATCCCAACATTCTCTTTAATGCCTTACCTAAAACTAAATCGACATTAACTTTTCTAGTTTCCCCATAATCAGCCATTACCACTATACCACAAAATTTCAATCTATCTACTATTGACCATCCATACCTTAACCCCAAGCCACTCCCCACCCATGTACCTACTTCCATTAGATTGGACTTAGCAATGTTAATCCTCATACCAGATGCTTTCCCAAACAAACTGATAATCAATCCAATAGCACGTAAACCCTCTTCAGAATTCACTAACACTGTGGTGTCGTCCACATATCCAACAATTCCTGTATCCCATTCAACTTCCCTTCCCCCACCCCCTACTCCTACCTTAACTAGTCTATACAAAGGATCCTGCATACACGCGAATAGGATTTGAGACAAGGGACATCCCTGCCTCAAACCTCTCCCCATCCTCACTTCCGCACCTACCAACCCATTAACTTGCACCCTCACTTTTGCATCTTTATACAGGGCTTCCGCCCATCCCACTATTTCCTCCCCAAACCCCTGCTTCCTCATGATCCTCCATAACATATCTCTTTCAACACAATCATACGCAGTTTTCCAATCCACAGCCAAAACACCACCTCCAACACTATTATCCACAAAATTCCTGATCCAAACATGTCCTTTATTCATACATCTCCCCGGTATCCCTCTTTGCCCCTCTTCAACTACCCTCCCAATTACTTTCTTAATCCTATTACACAACACTTTCGCAAATATCTTATAATCCCCACACATCATCGATAAACCCCGATAATCACCTATCTGTTCCCCTACCCCTCCTTTTTTTACTAAAACAATCACCCCAGTGCACTGCGACACGCCCATAGTACCCATCTCTTTCATTCGATTCATCAATCTCACTAAACAATCTTTTATGACCTCCCACTGCAACACATAAAAATCATTCGAAATTCCATCAATTCCAGGTGACTTTCTCTTACTCATACTCTGTATCGCCATCCACACCTCCTCCTCACTTATGTCCCCACTCATAGCTTCCCTATCATCCTCCCCAACCTCTCCATGACCCCCTCCTCAATTATTCTCCTCTCTTTCCCTCCCTCTCCTGCCGTTAAATATCCTCTAAACCAACTCTCTAAATACAAACTCATCGCTTCTGTGCTCCTCATGATCTGACCTCTTTCATACCCATCTCTGTCCTCTCCAACCACCAACCTCGAAATCATCATCCCCTCACTCCTTTTCCTAAATGACCTCAACACATAAGCCGAAGGCTTATCACCCCATATAACCTCATCCACACCACCACGCACACGAATCGCATCAAACCGTTCATTCTGTATTTCTCTCAATCTCTCCTTAATCGCAGGCACCTCACTCATGTACCTATCCAACCGCCTCTCATAGCATACACTCAGCTGATCCTCCAAATATTTTTGCAATCCATACTTCCACCTCGCAACCTCCCGACCTCTACTTTTATAAAAATCCCCTATCGCTGGCTTCGCCACGTCCACCCACCATGACACTATGTCTGGTAGTAACTTACCATTCCTCCACATCGTCCCCCACCATTCAGCAAATAATTCTCTACCCTCCTCCCCTTCTACAAGACTTACATTTAGTTTCCAA
Organism: Cherax destructor; assembly: GCA_009830355.1. NCBI lineage: Eukaryota > Metazoa > Arthropoda > Malacostraca > Decapoda > Parastacidae > Cherax > Cherax destructor. The sequence continues at coordinate 8,449 of WNWK01027657.1, read as the reverse complement.
TACCCAGGATACCATTTCACCATACCTGCCCACTCAAGCTCCACTAACACTCCCCTATGATCAGTGAAACCTACATCCACACAACTCACCACCCCCACATTAATAACCCTTGAGACATATATACGATCTAACCGTGCTGCGTACCCCCTCCTCACAAAAGTATAATCGAACCTCCAACCCCCACCCACCACATCAACTAATCCCACACTACCTAGAACATCCCTTAAAACACTGAGCACACATCCCGATCCCCTTGGTTCTACATCTTTGAGCCTTATGATACTATTCCAATCACCACCTACTACTACAACTTCTGGCAAGCCACCCAAGTAATATACCAATTGATCCCTCACAAAATCCTCCTTGACTCTACGGTTATTTATAGCCGGCAAATAAACCCCAATGAAAGCTACCCTGACTCCTCCCCAAACCCCATCCACCCTCACAACCCTCCCATCCCTCCCCTCCTCCCAAGCTAATAACTTAAAAGAGCTGTTCTCCTTCACAATTACCGCCACCCCTCCCTTGAAGGCCCCTGAACTACCAGCATACACTCTATAACCTTGCAACTGAAAATCCCTACCATACTTATAATTATGTTCCTGTATAAACCCTACATTAATGTCATACCTTCTCATCGTCACTTCTATCCACTTCCTCGAGACCTCAGCTTTAGCCCCGTTCACGTTAAGCGTGAGACACTTGAATATGTTAAAAGTGGCTTCCCTTTAGATTTCTCATACTTATTACCTACACGCTTTGACATCCCACCAGGGTTATGATGTTCCTTTTTGTTTCCTCGTAAATTCCTGTCACCATCCACACTCCTTCCACTCAGCTCCACTTTTTGTGCAACTTCTACCAAAGATTTTTTACTAGACCTTTGAGCGGGTGTAAGGACGTCGTCCTCAGCCACACCCATAGGACGTTTACGTGAATCACTTCCAATGTCCATATCCCCAGCACAGTCCTCATTATGCACTGTAACTGGCACCTCCTGTTGAATGAGACTAGTGTCCACTGGGCTGACTTCCCCCAGCCCCTCCGTCACACACACTACCTCCTCCACACCTGGTGAACTGTCCAACAGCCCACACAATTCATCTGTCAACTCTGCTGCTATACCTAAGTCCAAATCGTCAACCTTATCCTGTACAGCCGGTACCACCGACGTCTGTGACTCTGTAGGTAGAGTCTGGCACACCTCTGCAGTCCCTTGAACTATGTCACTCCATCTTCCCGTCGACACCACGCCTACGTCCTCGTCCTGAACAGCAATTGCATCCTTAACAACCAACGCCACTCTTGTGGCGTCGTAACGACCCCCTGGTCGCTGTGCACAGTCTGCTGCCATGTGTTCGTACGACCCACATAGGCGGCACGTACGACGTTGACCAGCATAAGTCACGTATGCCTGCATCCTAAATTCAGGTAGTAACACATAGGACGGAATAGGTCGTCGTAGTGTCATCTTCAATGTAAATGACCCTTCTGGCATCCCTTCATAGATACCCTCCGACCATCGGCCCAAGATTGCTTGATGGACCACACCATATTCTTGAAATACATCACGTACATCCCGTTCATCAGCTTCGAACGGTAAATTACGAAGACGCACGTACGTATATTGCCTTGAAACGTCCTTTAACTTTACTTCCACTGATGAATTTACTGTCAGGCTGACGCCCTCCTATTTATCCACCAATCGCTCATACACTGTCGTCGAAATCAGCTTGACAAAAACCCTCGCACTTCCATTCAGTGCAATACCGTAAATGTCATTGTTATCCAATCCAAATGTGTCTCTCAACACTGCAGGCAACATCACTACCGAATTAGACGGATATACGGCACCTCTGATGAATTCTACACATACTGTGTTAATCCGTCGACGATACTGAACAGCCATTACTGTCCAATGAAACTGCTAGTAGCTCCCACTAGAGGTCAGATGGGAACAACCTTCCTCCACCACAGCTGGGCAGCCATAGGGTATTAGCGTCGGACGGGGTACCTGATGATAACTGCGCAATTATGTCAATTATCTCACACCTGTGAAAGGGTGACCAATGTCGCTCACGCGAGGCACAAGTGTTAATTTAATTGGTTTATCTTTGTTGTGGGTGACGTGGAGGCAGGAGAAGAGTCATAAAAGAGATAAATATACAATAGTGAATTAGCATATATGGAGTAAGTGTATCTATTGCGCCATGTTATGGGTGCTCTGAAAGAGAGAGAGAAGGTAAGGGATGAGGTAAATCAGAAAATGTTAATTGATTTTTCTTTGTTGTGGGGCACGTGGTTCCTTGTATTGCGTCATGTTATATGGGAGGTCATTGCTCTGAAAGGGGGGTGGATCCATTCGCCCATGAGTGTCTAGACTACAAGTGTTTTTGTTAATTGGTTCTTTTTGTCGCTACACGAGAGGGAGCGTCATGGTATAATTATCGTGGGAATGGAGGCCTAGTTTGAGGGTGTATGGAGTCTCACCCGTCCACGTGTTGTCTGGAGGTCAATCAAAGGTCAGACCAAGGCAGGGAGGTCCCATCCACGTGTGTGTATGTGTTAGTTGTGTGTGGGTGTGTGTGTGTGTATGTGTTAGGTGTGTGTATGTGTGTGTGTGTGTGTATGTGTTAGTTGTGTGTATGTGTGTGTGTGTGTATATGTGTGTGTGTATGTGTTAGTTGTGTGTATGTGTGTGTGTGGGTGTGTGTGTGTGTGTGTGTGTGTATTTGTGTATGTGTTAGTTGTGTGTATGTGTGTGTGTGTGTATATGTGTGTGTGTGTACGTGTAACATGATGACTTGCGATAAGCATAAAATTTATATATATTTTCTCGAGAGGTTAGAATTATATACTTAATAAAGAAAAAATCAGTATGGAGAGGGTGGTCGCCAAGAGCCTTACTCCTGTGTGGAGGGGGACAGCCGGAATCACACCTGTGTGGAGGGGGACAGCTGGAATCACACCTGTGTGGAGGGGGACAGCTGGAATCACACCTGTGTGGAGGGGGACAGCTGGAATCACACCTGTGTGGAGGGTGACAGCTGGGATCACACCTGTGTGGAGGGAGACAGCTGGAATCACACCTGTGTGGAGGGTGACAGCTGGGATCACACCTGTGTGGAGGGTGACAGCTGGGATCACACCTGTGTGGAGGGTGACAGCTGGGATCACACCTGTGTGGAGGGGACAGCTGGGATCACACCTGTGTGGAGGGTGACAGCTGGGATCACACCTGTGTGGAGGGGGACAGCTGGGATCACACCTGTGTGGAGGGTGACAGCTGGGATCACACCTGTGTGGAGGGTGACAGCTGGGATCACACCTGTGTGAGGGTGACAGCTGGAATCACACCTGTGTGGAGGGTGACAGCTGGGATCACACCTGTGTGGAGGGTGACAGCTGGAATCACACCTGTGTGGAGGGTGACAGCTGGGATCACACCTGTGTGGAGGGTGACAGCTGGGATCACACCTGTGTGGAGGGTGACAGCTGGGATCACACCTGCCAGTCTGGTAGCATAAGGTTTTCCCCTCACCGTGAGAAGATTAAAAAAAAAATATTCAAAGGTGAAAACAAAAGTCAAGGTCTACAAAATATATTTATTAAACATTACATTACTCCTCTTCTTCTTCTTCTTCTTCTTCTTCTTCTTCTTCTTCTTCTTCTTCTTCTTCTTCTTCTTCTTCTTCTTCTTCTTCTTCTTCTTCTTCTTCTTCAGAGTGGTCTGCTTCTATAAGTATTAAACCACCAGCAGCAATGCTAGAGGATGATGATTTGTATCTCTTGCACCGTTGCTTGTCTCTGGGAAAAAAATCTCTGACCAAACCTTGTCTTCCCAGCCAAAGATGACAGGCGTCTCCCTCCTGGACTTCCTCTTCCACACTGTCGTTGCTGGAATCCTCCTCCTCCTCAGTACTGTTAATAGCCAACTCCTCCTCCACCTCCCCTGCACTATCATTAACTAATTTAAGCTTTGTTTCCCGATCATCTGGACGACCATAAGACACAGAGTGATAGGCATCTATATAGTATCGCTTGTCATCGAATGAGCTAAGACCTCGTTTTCTAGCAGAGATAGTACTCATTTTGCCACTCATATTTCTAATCTGACTATATTGGAAAGTATGTATAGATCCATCTTCGAGAACTTTTTTAAAGTTATTATGAGTTAATAATTGTTGCTCAGACTGGGGTATGCCCTTCGCAGCGATAGTGTTATCATTATCAGTCATCAATATGCTATACATTTTGGGCTTAATGCAGACTATTTCTGAAATAAGGCGGTCGCCCACCTCGCTTTTAAGCAAACCTAGAGACCCTTTCCTTGACTCATCGTAGAGAGGATGGTCTGTGGGGGAAATTAGATGTGTCTATCCATTTCCTCAGTGGATCCTTCCCGATTTCAGCATTAATATTTTTAATTTGCTCAAGACAAATTACAAAACTGTCTGTGTCACTGTAGAGAAGTTTTATTCTGTCCTCATATGTTTTTAAGAATCATATACCAAAAATGGTACAGCTTAAATTTGGAGTTATGGCCAACATAGGGAAGAATTAACCATTATGGGTTCTATACATTTAGTAGACTCAATGTTATTACCCAGTAATAGCATTGCATCCTTCATAGGAAATCTCTCCGAGACACCAACAGTCAAAAACCCAGTGTAGTATTTACTCTGCACATAGATTTGATGTAAAGGGACAGAAAATACTGCTCCTCCAAAAGCTTCTAACAGAACTGAGGATTGCAAAGAGGTTTGATCAGAAAGGGGTAGTACTCCTCTCTTATAAGTGAGCAATATGCTCCAGTATCCCTAAAGGTTTTAACTTCCTTTTCTCTGAATGTTCCTGAAGGGATATGTAACAAGAGCTATAGTAAGGGGCCATCCCTTCTCTACTTCTTCCTGGGACATATTATTAGGGATATTAGAGATTTTCCCAAATGGTTGGGGTTTACTTGGACAATTGGGTCTGATGTGGCCAGGTTTGCCACAGTTATAACATACCATCTCAGCTTTAACTTTGGCACCTGTTGATTTTGTGGCTTACGCCACTCTGGATACTGCCCTTCAAATCCCGTTGAGTAGTTTGATGTTGCTCACCAGGTTGACTAGGAGTGAAGTTACGCTGCTCACCAGGTGTTTTAGTTGACTGCTGACGAGATTCACCTTCATCTTGACCTTTATTTCTCCACTCAGGAACTTTTCTTTGACGATCTCTGCTCATACCAGGCTGTTGAGGAAAGAGATAAGACCGCTCGGACAAGGAGCGGTTAGTTTCAAAGTATCAGCCAACCTGGCTGCTTCCAATGCCGTAGGCAAGGAATGATCTTGTAGAAACACTGGAGGAGCAGTATTTCTCCAGACTTTTCAAAACCAGTGCTTCTGCAATCTGGGAATGATGGGTTGCAGCCTGTGGCTTATTTCTTCTAAATACCAGCCACACTAGAGGGCCTACTCTACTATAGAGAAGGAGGGCCTGCTCTACTTCTGGCATTAGAGCATTTTGATGTCTACGTGGCCAGTCCTCTCAGGTGGTCTCCATCTACAGCGACCACAACCCTCTGGTGTATCTACAGAACATGAAGAACAAAAATACCAGACTCATGCGTTGGAGTATTAGGTTGCAACCCTACAATATAAAAATTATACACATTGCTGGAAAATTTAACACACTAGCTGATGTGTTGTCCAGAAGTCATTGTATTTAGTTAGAATGTGTTAGGGACTTTGGGTAGAACCAGCCTTTTTTCCCCTAGTGGGGGGTTTTTTAGTGGGGGTGCCCTGCTACCGACCGCAGGCACCTTGGACCTATGTTAGCCCTACCGTCGGCTGTCTCACTCTTAAGTTTAAAGCTGGACTTATGTCTCAGCGTTGGCAAAGCTGTAGAATGCCAGATAGCAAGCTATCTAGATACAAGACTAGCTCCTGCGCGAACTTCAACTCTAGGCTCAACTCCTGCTCTAAGTCTCCAAATTCAGATCCCGGACAGGCCCCCATATTACAACCTCAGGTTCAATGGCCTGTTAACCTGAGTGTAAAGGAGCTTGGAGCAAAGAAACAAGTAGAAGATGTATTGAAATTGTATTTTTTCAAAAATCAGCTAGATTAATTCCAAACTTTTATCTTTTCCTTCACCAAGTAATTATGATTATATAAGACTTTTGTCTTTTCCTTCACCAAGTATAACAAAGTGCTATTTACACATATGTACACTATATACAAAGGAGTAGTGTTTAGTGCATGCCACAGTTGTCTAGGCTAAGCAGCAGCCAAAAGACAGACAACTTTCCACAACCAGCTCTATGCAGGAATTCCAATGACAAACTGCGAGTGGTAACCACATCACCTTTGTCATTGTTAAACTGCATTAATTGGCTGAATTGAGTCGTTGATTTGATGATGGGGCCCTCATCACCAAACCCTTAACGATGGTTCGCTGGTTGGAGGGGAGCCTATGTGGGTGTGTTTAACATGCTCCGAATAAAGGTTACATACTCTTTGCATGCAACATTGAGTTTTGCCCACTACTCCTCGTCTTTTCATTTCATTCAAGAGCACAACCAAACAACCCTTGAGCCGTTCCAGTTCTTCACATAAAAATCACTCGGTAGGCCGCGATTCCCGGGGCTTTACCTTCTCGCATATCCTTCAAAGCCTCTCCCAAATTTCCCACCCCGATCACACACCCCATGCATTCACGCTCTTCTTCCCAGCTCACAAGGCACACATTCCCCATTACATCAACCATTTCTTTATTAAAACCCCTACTACTCACATGCCTCAAACCACTCATCAACGTAGGCACTCATTCCCTCAGTCGTACGTAACATCTGCCCCACACTGTATCGCCCTAAAGCCTTTTCCACAGTATAATTCCATCATCTCCATCACCTTGCGCCTTTGCTGTTGACCCCTGAGCACATGGGTCGACGGTCTGTCTCCCCATAAAGCCTCTGCCAACCCCGCCCTCACTCGCTCCCCATCAAACCTTTTATTGTGTAAATCCCGCAATCGCTCTTTCAACTCATGTATATTCTCCATGGGGCCCTCCCCCCTCCCCCCTACCATAGCAATCCCTAATTTGTCCCTCCAAATAATTAATGAGACCATATTTCATCTGTGCCTCCCACCAATCTATCATGTCTTCTACCATCTTTCTGTTTTCCATTCCTCTGCCCACCATTCAGCAAACTCCACTCGTCCCTCTTCATCTTTTGCCAATCCTACATTCAATTTCCAGTACCCACAGAACCTTCGTGGCAAACCTCCCAGCTGACCTCTTAAAAGAACGCCTCTATGATCAGTAAAAAGCATCTAGGCAACATAAAGACTTTACCTCTATCGCCCTTGTCTAACTTGGCAGCATATGCCCCTCACAAATGTATACTGTACCTCACCCTCCCTGAAGCCTCTACATCTCCAAGTCCCACCCCCAACAGCCCCTCAAAAACCCAGACACATGGCCCACTTCCCAGGGTTCTACATCCCATATCCTTAGCACAGTTCCAGTCCCCTCCCACTATCGTGATTTCTGCTAAGGAACGCAAAAAAAAATTGTTTTAACCATCACATCACCCACCCGCCCATAAACATTCACCAACGTTATCCGCACCCCCACCACATACCATCTAAACGGATTACCCTCCCCTCCCCCTTCCTCCCTATTTGCAAGCACGAACGGACTGGATTCCTTGATCAAAATGGCGACCCCACCTTTCAATCTCCTCATATGCGCCGTAAACACCTAAAACCCTGGACACGTAACTCATACTCAGGTTGAAAATTATGTTCCTTCAACATGGCAACATCCACACTATGCCGATTCAACAATCGTACAAGCAACTTGCGTTTTCTTTTCCACATGTAAGCGTTCACATTAATTGTGATGCACTTAAAACCTCTAAGGTTGGTTTTTCCTGGATCTCACTTTCGGCTTTTCCATGCACTTACTATCATTGCCTTTTACATTTCCTTTAATCACCCTCGAATTCTCCCACCACTCCACCCTGTTGCTGACACTTCAGCCCACGTCTTTCTACCGACCTTTGCCCGGGTGTCCAATATCTTCCGAATCTGACTGGGTCACGACCCGTTTGCGAGAATCCCCCACCAATCTTCATATCCCATCACTTTTTCTGCATGGTGGATGTCCACCTCCACTACCCGAGGCGAGAGGTTGACAGATATTAGAATTAAAATAATAGAACCTTCAGTACCAACATTTTTCGTTTGTAATAACGATTAAAAAATCAGATGATTCATAAAGACTTACCATTGATTTTAGAGATCTCAATGCTATCACTTGGATGCTGAACTATTATTGATAATGACCTCCTTAAATTTTACAACTGTTCTTTCTTTTCAGAAATTGACATCACTCAAGCTTACCACCAGATCATGTTACATCACTCAAGCTACCACCTGGTCATGTTACTGTAAGG
>WNWK01027656.1:0-26094 GCA_009830355.1 Cherax destructor | reverse complement strand
CAACAATAAAATTTGCACCAATAACTCTTACAGTTGTGACCGGGTGTAGACTAGGGGTTGTTCATTGCATTATAATTTGTTCATGATTGTAACCATGTATAAACGTAAGTAAGTAAATTTACTTACATGTTTCATTACCTTTGTAACTTGTGAGTTCATTACCTTTGTAGCTTGTTAGTTCATTACCTTTGTAACTTGTGAGTTCATTACATTTGTAGCTTGTTAGTTCATTACCTTTGTAACTTGCTCAACTATCAAAACTTTGGGGTCCAGTCCCTGGACCCATTATGTACCTCTGTAATCTTTTGACTACCGCCCACAGGATGGGTATGGGGTGCATAATAAAGATATCAAACTAAACTATTGACCAGCTTTCGTTACATTAGTTCAGGGCACTGGGAATCCAGACAAAAACCCTCAAGAAATAAGACTCAAGCCCTTCAGGTAGGTTAGGCCAGATTAGAATAGGTTAAGCTTGTATTAAATTAGGTTGGGTTAGGTTGTGTTAGGGGACTTTTATCTATGGGTTTTATCCTAGTTTTTCCTCTTAGGGTGTGGAGGATATTTTCCATCTATTTTGAAGTACACGACAGGTGTAATCAAAATAATTTACTGTAATTACAGCATCTCCATTTGAACCACAACCATTTGGAGCCCAAACCTTCGATAGGAGGTCTGTGGTGTACCTCAGAGCTGTATGAATATTTATGTGCGATTTACATTAAATTATGCTACATACATTTACTTTGTCGGTTGGGTGATGATTCTTGATGATCTGCTCTGGTCCTCAACTGCAAGTCTTGTACACGTTACTTACTCGAACTAAGTGAATGACCTGCACTCTTCATATTGACAGGTATTTAATACAAAAGATTTATCTGGAAGTTGTGCACTATGGGACCTTAATTGTGGGTGGTATTTTGGGAACAGTTTTGATGTCTGCTTCCAGGGTAGTAACAAAAGTTCACCACTTAATATTATTAGTGTTATTGGAAAATCCTGTAGGGACTAGTTCCAAACCTGCACACAGAAATCACTCCCAATGAAAGCAAAAGACTCAGCAAACGGTGCAACATCCCCAAATGAAAATCAGGGGCACCATGAGTACACTAAGAGACAACACAATAAGTGTCAGGGGCCCAAGATTGTTCAACAGCCTCCCAGCATACATAAAAGGGATTACTAATAGATCCCTGACTGCCTTCAAGAGGGAGCTGGACAGACACCTTAAGTCCATCTGGCTTATCAACCCTCACTAAGCCACTAGGTAAAAGTTTGCTTATACCAGCATTTTACTGGTAATGCAAAGCAATGCAGACACAATGGCAGCAGATTTCACACTGACTTCCTCGGCAGAGCTGGCTTGGACTACCCAGACTGGCTTAATGACTTTGCTTTCTCGATGCAGAAAAACAATGGTATGGCAGGAACACGGTAGAACGTTCACAGACACATGCTGGGGGTCAGGACAGCTTAACTGCATGCTAACTTGGCTTGTCCTGGCTGGCTTTGAGTGTTGCTTTCAAGCCTGCTTGAATGTGCTTGCTAAACCCATGTCAGCCACTGGAGATTTGCTTGCAGCAGGCAAATAGGCACCCATAAGATACATTCTCAGGAAGGGTGAGGGAGAAATCTTGGAGTGCTGGCAGGAGGGCTTGGCTTGGCTTGGCGTCCCTCAGGCCATTGATGGCTTCCTGACAAGTGTGACCATGGTGTAAAAGCACACAAAATGCGTGATAAAAGAATAACAGGAAAAGTTGGTAGATGGATCTATAATTTCCTAACAAGTAGAACACAAAGAGTAGTAGTCAACAGAGTAAAGTCTGAGGCGGCTACAGTGAAAAGCTCTGTTCCACAAGGCACAGTACTTGCTCCCATCCTGTTCCTCATCCTCATATCGGACATAGACAGGGATATAAACCACAGTGCCGTGTCTTCCTTTGCAGATGACACCCGAATCTGTATGACAGTGTCCACCGTTGAAGACACTGCAAGACTCCAAGCAGACATAAACCAAATCTTTAAATGGGCTGCAGAAAACAATATGAAGTTCAATGATGAGAAATTTCAATTACTCCGATATGGAAAAAGTGAGGAAATTAAAACTATATCAAAGTGGTTCGTACGTCGGGTTGCGTGCGGCCAACAATAACAGCCTGGTTGATCAGGCCGTGATTCCTGGTGAGGCCTGGTCACAGACAGGGCCGCAGGGGCATTGACCCCCGAAACCCTCTCCAGGTATACTCCAGGTATCCATTCCGTCATGTCATTCACATATACCAGAAACAGCACCGGTCCTAGGACTGACCCCTGTGGAACCCCACTCGTCACAGTCGCCCACTCTGACACATCGTCAAGTACCATGATTCGCTGTTTCCTTCTTGGCAGTTATTCCCTGATTCATTGCAGCACCTGCCTGATCCACAGCTCTTGCACTAAGCTCTTGTGTGGAATGTGTGTGTGTGTGTGTACTCATCTTATTGTGTTTGAAGGGGTCGATTCATAGCTTCTGGCCCTCCTCTTCACTGGTCGCTACTGAGTCACTCACTCCCTGCTCTGTGAGCTTTATCATACCTCTTCTTAAAGCTATGTATGGATCCTGCCTCCACCACCCCAGTTTCCAGACTATTCCACTATCTGACAACTCTGTGACTGAAAAATACTTCCTAACATCTCTAGGAATCATCTGAGTCTTAATCTTCTCCCCAGGATGCGACCCAGGTAAGATAAGATAAGATTTGCTTTTATTTTTAACCCTGGGGAGTGTTAGCCAACCAGAATGACCCAAGAAAGTCAGTGCGTCATCGAGGTCAAGATAGGACAACGCCTGTCTGTCATATTTCCATTGTGGTCCTTTAATTTTGTTCCCCCGGATACTACCCACAACAGTCGACTAACACCCAGGTACCTACTTACTCCTAGATGAAGAGAGACAGCAGGTGAAAGAAACACCTGCTAGGTGAATAATAATAGCAGGTGTAAGGAAACACCTGCTAGGTGAACAAGAGTAGCAGGTGTAAGGAAATACCTGCTAGGTGAACAAGAGTAGCAGGTGTAAGGAAACACCTGCTAGATGAATAAGAGTAGCAGGTGTAAGGAAACACCTGCTAGGTGAATAAGAGTAGCAGGTGTAAGGAAACACCTGCTAGGTGAATAAGAGTAGCAGGTGTAAGGAAATATTGCCTGACATTTTGAAAAAAGCTTAACCATTGCTTAATCCATTTTTCTTAGAAACTTAACTGACATATTCTAATCATTTTTTTTTTTTGAAAGACATATCAAAATAAAAAAAATATTTATCAGGAATGCAGTTTTCTTGATTATAAATAAAATAATAAGATATTATTTACTCGTGGCCTGTTGGTCTAGGGGTATGATTCCTGCTTTGGGTGCAGGAGGTCCCGGGTTCAAATCCCGGACAGGCCCGTCTGTTTTCTGAATAATATCACAAATTAAGATTATGATAGATGAACAATTAGTGTTTTAACCAACATTAAAAGGAAAAAAGTTTTCCATTAAGCTTTTATCGTGTGTTGAACCTAAGGATGTAAATAACATTGTAGCGACCAGATGGAATATTGCAGCACACTAACTACACCTTTCAAGGCAGGTGAAATTGCTGACCTAGAAAATGTACAGAGAACCTTCACGGCACACATAACTGCGATAAAACACCTCAATTACTGGGAACGCTTGAAGTTCCTAAACTTGTACTCCCTAGAATGCAGGCGGGAGAGATACATTATTATATACAATTGGAAAATCCTAGAGGGATTAGTACCAAACTTACACACAAAAATCACTCCCTATGAAAGCAAGACTCGGCAGACGATGCAACATCCCCCCAATGAAAAGCAGGGGTGCCACTAGCACGTTGAGGGACAACACAATAAGTGCAGAGGCTCAAGATTGTTCAACTGCCTCCCAGCATACATAAGGGTGATTACCAATAGACCCCTGGCTGTCTTCAAGCAGGTACTGGACAGGCACCTAAAGTCAGTACTTGACCAGCCGGGGTGTGGTTCATACGTCGGTTTGCGTGCGGCCAACATTAACAGCCTGGTTGATTAGGCCCTAATCCATCATGAGGCCTGGTCACAGACCGGATCGCGGGGGCGTTGACCCCCGAAACTTTCTCCAGGTATACTCCAGGTATCTCTTCTTACAACTACATATTCTGCCTCCACTACATCACTCTCTGATCGTTCCATTTCCTGACAACTCTGTGACTAAAGAAATACTTCCTAACATCCCTGTGACTCATCTGAGTCTTGAACTTCCAGTTGCTGTGTCTCATCTGAGTCTTGAACTTCCAGTTGTTGTGTCTCATCTCTGTCCATCTTGTTAAGTTCTCTCAGTATATGTCGTTATCACGTCCTCCTCATCCCTCCTATCCTCCAGTGTCGTCAGGTTTGTGTGTATTCACCTATTTGTACTCACTTATTTGGGGATGCAGGGGTCGATTCATAGCTCCTGGCCCCATCCTCTTCACTGATCGCTACTAGGTCCTCTCTCTCCCTGCTCCATGAGCTTTATGTATGGTTCCTGCCTCCACTACATCACTTGCCAGACTATTCCACTTCCTGACAACTCTATGACTGAAGAAATACTTCCTAACATCCCTTTGACTCATCTGAGTCTTCAACTTCCAATTGTGTCCCCTTGTTTCTGTGTCCCATCTCTGGAACATTTTGTCTTTGTCCACCTTGTCAATTCCTCGCAGTATTTTGTATGTCGTTATCATGTCACCCCTAACCCTCCTGCCCTTCAGTGTCGTTAGGCCGATTTCCCTTAACCTTTCTTCGTAGGACATTCCTCTTAGTTCTGGAACTAGTCTTGTTGCAAACATTTGCACTTTTTCTAATTTCTTGCCATGCTTGACCAGGTATATGTTCTAAACTGATGCTGCATTCTCCAGAATGGGCCTGAAGAACACGGTTTACCTGGAGTTTACCTGGAGAGAATTCCAGGGGTCAACGCCCCTGCGGCCCGGTCTGTGACCAGGCCTCATGTTGGACCAGAACCTGATCAACCAGGCTGTTACTGCTGGCCGCACGCAGTCCAACGTACGAACCACAGCCTGGCTGGTCAGGTACCGACTTTAGGTGCCTGTCCAGTGCCTGCTTGAAGACAGCCAGGGTTTTTTTTTGGTAATCCCCCTGATGTATGCTGGGAGGCAGTTGAACAATCTTGGGCCCCTGACACTTATTGTGTTGTCCCTCAACGTGCTAGTGGCACCCCTGCTTTTCATTGGGGGGATGTTACATCGTCTGCCGAGTCTTTTGCTTTCGTAGGGAGTGATTTTCGTGTGCAAGTTTGGTACTAATCCCCCGAGAATTTTCCACGTGTATATAACAATATATCTCTCCCGCCTGCGTTCTAGGGAGTACAGGTTTAGAAACTTCAAGCGTTCCCAGTAATTGAGGTGGTTTATCGCAGTTATGCGTGCCGTGAAGGTTCTCTGCACATTTTCAAGGTCAGCAATTTCACCTGCCTTGAAAGGTGTACAGTGTTTTGAACGATTCCTTACTGAAGTAACGGAACGCTATTCTCAGGTTTGCCAGACTCCAATATGCTGCAGCAGTTATCTGGTTGATGTGTGCCTCATGAGAAGTGTTCGGTATTATACTCACCCTAGGCTCCTTTTCGTTGAGTGAGGTTTGCAGCCTATACTCTGTCTGAGGTCTTGTTTACCCTTCCCCGATCTTCATTACTTTGCATTTGGTGGGGTTAAATTCGAGGAGCCAGTTGCTGGACCAGTCTTTCAGCCTGTCCAAGTCTCTTTGTAGTCCTATCCGATCCTCATCCAATTTAATTCCCCTTATAAACTTCCCATCATCTGCAAACACTGGTCTGTAGTTTAATTCTTTGTGTCTGTCTTCCATACCTCAAGTAGTTGCCCTGTTTCGAAAAATGTGTTGAAGATTGTTGTTAGTAGCACACAAAGTGCCTCTGCTCCCTCTCTCAGGACCCATGGAGAGAAGTTATCCGGCCCCATCACCTTTGAGGTATCTAGCTCGGTTAGCAGCCTCTTCACTATGTATTGTGTATAACACTTGATGGTGTACCCAACCTCTCTGACTTTCTGGAGTCCCTTACCTGGAGTATACCTGGAGAGGGTTTCGGGGGTCAAAGCCCCCGCGTCTCAGTCTGAGACCAGATCTCGTGGTGGATCAGGGTCTGATCAACCAGGCTGTTACTGCTGGCCGCATGCAAACTGACGTACGAACCACAGCCGGCTGGTCAGGTACTAACTTTAGGTGCCTGTCCAGTGCCTTCTTGAAGATGGCAAGAGGTCTATTGGTAATCCCCCTTATGTATGCTGGGAGGCAGATGAACAGTCTTGGGCTCCTGACACTTATTGTGTTGTCTCTCAGTGTACTCGTGGCGCCCCTGCTTTTCATTGGGGGAATGTTGCATCTCCTGTCGAGTCTTTTGCTTTTATAGGGAGTAATTTTCGTGTGCAAGTTGGGTACTAATTCCTCTAGAATTTTCCAAGTGTATATTATCATGTATCTCTCTCACCTGCATTCCAGGGAATACAAATCAAGGGACTTCAACCATTCCCAGTAATTTAGGTGCCTTATCGTACTTATGTGTACTTATGTGAACTCTTCTTTGAATCTTATGTTGAGTTCCTCACATACTTCTCTGTCGTTTCTTGTGATCTCCCTTTCCTCATCAGCTTGATTACCTGGTCATTGACTGCTGTTTTTCTCCTGATGTGGCTGTACAACAGCTTCAGGTCAGATTTGGCTTTCACTGCTATGTCATTTCCGTATTGTCGTTGGGCCTCCCTTCTTTCCTGTGCATATTCATTTCTGGCTCTGCAACTGCTCTCCTTATTCTCCTGGGTCCTTTGCTTTCTATACTTCTTCCATTCCCTAGCACACTTGAGTTTGGTCTCTCTACACCTTTGAGTGAACCAAGGACTCATCCTGGCCTTCTCTTTATTTCTGTTACCCTTGGGTTCAAACCTCTCTTCTTCCTTACATACTGTTGTCACATATTCCATCATCTCATTGACTGACTTCTCTGCCAGTGCTCTGTCCCACTGAACCTTGTGCAGAAAATTCTTCATGCCTCTGTTGTCCCCTCTCTTGTAGTTTGGCTTCGTTCGTCCAGCCCTTCCTGCTTCCCTCCCCACTTGTAACTCTACCCCTGAGGGGTCTTTAATATGTGCGTCCTCAATATCTGCACTACTCAAGGTGAATACTAGGCCCAGTCTTGCTGGTTCATGTATGTGTGTGTGTGTGTGTGTACTCATCTAATTGTGGTTGCAAGCGTCGAATCACAGCTCCTGGCCTCGCCTTTTCGCTGGTCGCTACTAGGTCCACTCTCTTTCCCTGCTCCATGAGCTTTATCGTATCTCTTCTTAAAGCTATGTATGAATATTGCCTCCACTACATCACTCTCCAGATTGTTCTACTTCCTGACAATTCTATGACTGAAGAAATACTTCCTAACATCCCTTTGACTAGTCTTCAACTTCCAGTTGCGGCCCTCTTGTTGGTGTGTCCTATCCAGGGCCGGCCGATTGGACCGATTGTTCCCAGTTGGGCCCCGCGCCTAAGGGGCCCCGCGCTAGTGTGTAATCTACTCTCGGCTTGTCAATTACACACAACACGAAGTAAAAAAAAAAAGGGGGTATCTGGAGAAAGGAGTTTTTTCAAGGTGAAACTGATCAAAACTTACTTGAGATCATCAATTCATCAAGAATGTTTGAACAGTTTGACGATTATGTCCATTGAATGTGAAATTAGCAGGAGTTTAAACTTCGACAAAATCCTAAAAGACTTTGCAGAGAAAAAAGCAAGAAAAATAACTTTCTCCTAATAAAAGGCAATAATAATATGACTCATTTATAGTTTATGAATGTTAAGTGATTTTTAGAAGTCCAAAAAAGATCATTTCTTTCCAACAGTCACTTAAATTCTGATTTTTTTTTCTGAACAAAAATGAATTAATATTTTAATTAAATAATTTCAGAGTCACTAAAGCAAGTGGTATTGTGACTACGTACGCTTCACAGGTCATACACAAATTTTGTATGTTACTTGTAGACTCACGTGTATGAAATTTTATATTAAAATGTAGCTTACATCTGTTTGGTCTTTTAACTCGCATACATTTTTTAAGCGCACAGCTTGATTGCTTTCCATACATGGGGCCCACCAAAATTGTTCCCAATTGGGCCACGCACCTCCTAAGGCCGGCTCTGGTCCCATCTCTGAAACATCTTGTCCCTATCCACCTTGTCAAGTCCTCTCAGTATTTTATATGTCGTTATCATTTCCCCCCTATCCCTCCTGTCCTCCAGAGTCGACAGGTCGATTTCCCTTAACCTCTCCTCGTAAGTCCTTAGCTCCAGGACTAGTCTTATTGCAAACCTTTGTATTTTCTCTTTCTTAACGTGCTTAACCAGGTGTGGGTTCCATGCTGATGCTGCATACTCCAATATGGGTCTGACGTACACGGTGTACAGTGTCTTGAACGATTCCTTGCTAAGGTGTCGAAACGCTATTTTTATGTTTGCCAGGCGCCCATATGCTGCAGTAGTTATTTGGTTAATGTGCGCCTCAGGAGATCCTTTTCCTTGAGTGAGGTTTGCAGTCTTTGGGCCCCTAACCTGTACTCTGTCTGAGGTCTTCTTTGACCTTCCCCAATATTCATGACTTTGCACTTGGTGGGGAAAAACTCCAGGATCAAGTTGCTAGACCAGGCTTGCAACCTGTTCAGATCCCTTTGTAGTCCTTCCTAACCTACATCCGATTTAATTCTTCGCATTAGCTTCACATCGTCTGCAAACAGGGACACCTCTGAATCTATCCCTTTTATCATGTCATTTACATATACCAGAAATAGCACCGGCCCTAGGACTAACCCTGTGAAACCCGCTCGTCACAGGTGCCCGTTCTGACACGTACCAAGACTTGTTGTTTCTGTCCTGTCAGGTATTCTCTGATCCATTGCAGTGCCTTTCCTGTTATTCCTGTCTGCTCCTCTAGCTTTTGTACTAATCTCTTGTGTGGAACTGTGTCGAAAGCCTTCTTACAGTCCAAGAAAATGCAATCTACCCCCCTCCCTCTCTCTCTGTCTTGTCTTACTTCTGTCATCTTGTAAAACTCCTTTAGGTTTGTGACACAGGATTTTCTGAAACCATGCTGGTTATCGTTTACATGCTCATTCCTTTCTAGGTGCTCCACCACTCTTCTGATAATCTTCTCCATGACTTTGCATAGTATATATGTCAGTGACACTGGTCTGTAGTTTAATGCTGTCTCCTTTCTTAAATACCGGGACTAAATTTGCTGTCTTCTACACCTCAGGCAGTTGCCCTGTTTCGATAGATGTGTTGAAGATTGTTGTTAGTGGCACATACAGCGCCTCTGCTCTCTCTCTCAGGTCCCACGGAGACGGAGAGATGTTGTCCGGTCCCACCGCCTTTTAAGTATCTAGTTCACTTAACAGCCTCTTCACTTCCTCCTCTGTTGTGTGTATTGTGTCCAGCACTTGTCCAGCATTCTGGAGTCCTTTCTGTCCCACTGAAAATACTTCCTTAAGCCTTGTGTTGAGCTCTTCACATACTTCTCTGTCATTTTTTGTGATCTCCCCTCCTTCCTTCCTTAGCCTGATTACCTGGTCCTTGACTGTTGTTTTTCTCCTGATGTGGCTGTACAACAGCTTCGGGTCAGATTTGGCTTTTGTTGCTATGTCATTTTCGTATTGCCTCTGGGCCTCTCGCTTTACCTGTGCAAATTCGTTTCTGGCTCTTTGACTAATCTCCCTATTTTCCTGGGTCCTTTGTCTTCTATACCATTTCCATTCTCTAGCACACTTAGTTTTGGCCTCTCTACACCTTTGGGTGAACCGAGGGATCGTTTTGGTCTTCCCATTGTTTCTGTTGCCCTTGGGTACAAACCTCTCCTCTACCTCTTTGCATTTTGTTGTCATGTGTTCCATCATTTCATTTACTGATTTCCCCACCAGTTCTCTTTCTCACTGAACCTCATATAGGAAATTTCTCATGCCTGTGTGGTCCTCTCTTTTGTAATTTGGCTTCTCCCATCCTACTTGTCCTGCTTCCCTCTCCGCTTGTAACTACTATATATTTGAAAATCAGGACCACATGATCACTAGCTCCGAGGGGCCTTTCATGTGTGATGTCCTGAAAGTCTGAACTATTCAAGGTGAATATGAGGTCAAGCCTTACTGGTTA
Source organism: Cherax destructor (assembly GCA_009830355.1). Classification (NCBI taxonomy): domain Eukaryota; kingdom Metazoa; phylum Arthropoda; class Malacostraca; order Decapoda; family Parastacidae; genus Cherax; species Cherax destructor. Next base: position 15,875 of record WNWK01027656.1, on the reverse strand, counting down.
ATCCTCACCTCTCTCTCTAGTAATATCCCTACCATGTTGATGCAAGAGGTTTTCCAGTACCACTCCATCAATCTTGGCCTTCCATGTTTCTGGTCCTCCTTGTGCCACAACTATGTGGGTCCTTCTGCCCACCTCAGCTAGTGTATCAACCATTGCTCTGTTGTTCTCATCATATTCTTGTCTTGACCTTCTGTTATTCTGTGGTGGTTGTACATCACTGCAATCACCACCTTGGGACCTACTATGTAGTCCCTCCTTCCAATTCCTCAAATCTCCACTGGTTTTTAATGATCAGTTCAACTCCTCCTCACATACTCACCTAATTATGGTTGCAGGCGTCGATTCACAGCTCCTGGCCCCGCTTCTTCACTAATCGCTATAAGGGTACACTTTCTCCCTGCTCCATGAGCCTTTTCATACCTCTTAAAACCCAATTGTCATTGCCGTGACCAGGATTCGAACCTGGGTTATTGCGGCCACAACGCAATGTACTAACCACTATACGATCACGGCCACCTTGACGTGAGGCTTTGATGAAATAGAAATTTATTCATTCATACAAACATACACATACACACACACGTGTATGTGTGCGTGTGTTCATTCATGAATTTGACAGAGGCCTCTTACATACATTTGTAATTTTTATTAACACTGTCCACTATAGCTGAGTGCACAAGAGGTTGATTTTCATTTAAGTCAATGAATAAATTTCTGTTTCATCAAAGTCTCACGTCAGGGTGGCCGTGATCGTATAGTGGTTAGTACATTGCGTTGTGGCCGCAATAACCCAGGTTCGAATCCTGGTCACGGCAATGACAGATGGATTTTGTTTAAAACCTCTTGTCAAATTTCATATTACAGTATTTGATTTTATTACAAACCAGTATTTTTTAAGATTAGGACTAAGCTAAATCTAAAAGAACAAATTTTTGTCGACAATTACCTGGAGTATACCTGGAGAGGGTGTCGGGGAAAACACCCTAGCGGCCCGGTCTGTGACCAGACCTCATGGTGGATCAGGGCCTGATCAACCAGGCTGTTACTGTTGGCAGCACGCAACCCGACGCACGAACCACAGCCCGGCTGGTCAGGTACTGACTTTAGGTGCCTGTCCAGTGCCTTCTTGAAGACAGCCAGGGGTCTATTGGTAATCCCCCTTATGTATGCTGGGAGGCAGTTGAACAGTCTTGGGCCCCTGACACTTATTGTGTTGTCTCTTACCGTGCTAGTGGCACCCCTGCTTTTCATTGGGTGGATGTTACATCGTCTGCCGAGTCTTTTGTTTCCATAGGGAGTGATTTTCGTGTGCAAGTTTGGTATTAATCCCTCTAGGATTTTCCAAGTGTATTTAATCATGTATCTCTCCCGCCTGCATTCCAGGGAGTGCAGGTTGAAGAACTTGGTCATTTGGCGTTAGGATAATATCAGATAGGTTTGAGTCCACCAAATTCTGTCTCATTCATAAAAAATTAATTTAGGTCTTCGACTCTCAGTCTGGTTAGCGGCTCGCTAAAAACCGAGTCATATTAGAACTTGAGTAGCTCACTCATTTCCTTGCTGTCATCTGTGTAGGACCCATCTCGTCTAAGTAGGGGCCCAATATTGGATGTTGTTCTCGACTTTGATTTGGCATAAGAAAATATTTTTTTTTTTTCAATTTCATTTATGGCTTTTAGTTTTTCCCACGTTGCTTGATTCCTGTAAATTTCCTTTAGCTTTAGTTCAATGTTTGCTATTTCGTTGACCAGTGTCTCCCTTCGTATTACAGATATATTGAGCTCTTTTAGCTGCTCTGCTATTATTTGTCTTCGCCTGTATAGGGAGCGCCTTTCTTTTTCTAGTTTAATTCTTCTCTTCATTTTCCTTAAAGGAATATGTCTTGAGCAAACCTCAAGTGCCACAGAGTTAATTTGTTCTTGACATAGGTTAGGATCCGTGATGCTTAGGCTATCTTCCCAGTTTATATAATTTAGGACTTAGTTTACTTGGTCCCACCTTATGTTTTCGTTATTGAAGTTGAATTTGGAGAAGGCTCCCTCACGGCTGATCACATTTTGTCGATCTGGGGCTCCCCGCATACATGTCTGGACCTCTATTATGTTGTGATCTGAGTATATCGTTTTTGATATGATGACATTTAGTATCAGATCATCATTGTTGGTGAAGATGAGGTCCAGCATATTCTCCAATCTTGTAGGCTCTATTATTTGCTGGTTTAAGGTGAATTTGGTGCAGAGATTTAAAAGCTCGTGTGTGTGCGAGTTTTCATCTGAGCTGCCTCCTGGTGTTATCTCTGCTACCACATTATTTGCAATATTTTCTATTTTAGGTGCCTTAGGTTGAAATCCCCCTGGAGCAAGATGTTGTGGGCAGGAGCTGGAAGGTTTTCCAGACAGTGGTCAATTTTCAAAGGCTGTTCCTGGAATTGCTGGGAAGTTGCATCCGGAGGCTTGTATACAACCACATACTACCTCATATACTATGTACTTTTTTTTAGTGCTATTACTTGCTTAAACTTTGTGCTATAAGTCAAGTCTTACTTCTAAATTAATTTTATATTATATTTACTGTCTGTCCATTTAATTTAGTCCCCATATATATATTCTCTTGAAACAGTTCTCAACAAACCAATACCTAGTACTGCCTTTCATCCAGTAACTCCTTTACTCTAAGCTTTAAAAATAATTAAGGGGCTAATTCAGGTGCTACAGTGTTTTACTCTCATTGTTTACTATTATATTCCCTAGCTCCTTTATTTTTAGCTTTAGAATAACTACCATAGTTCATTTATTCATTTTTGTAAAAATAACTATGGTACTAATCCACGTGCCAAGAGCTCTTTTTACATTGTTCTATTCTTAAGTCTAATTATAGAATCACACTCATTCTTATGATTCCAAACATTGATCCTGACATCAACCTCTTATTAAATGACTTACACGACCCTAACAGCAACTGTAATTATTACACAGCAGAACAAGCAAAGCACTACTCAGAGCCAACAATAACATAACTGCCTTTAACTACAATGTCAAATCTTTAAGCAAACATTACGATGACCTCACAACATTATTAAATTCCCTGCAGGCCAGTATGTCCATCATTACTCTCACTGAAACCTGGCTAAAGCCTAATACTAATACTACAGATATCTATGCCATTCCTGGTTACACAGCCATACACAACTGTAGGCCAGACCAACAAGGGGGTGGCACAACTATTTACTATTCAGACCAGCTTGAATGTATCAACAATACTTGCACAAGAGATGAACATGGAGAATATTTAATAACTAAGTTTAAATCCAAATACCTACAAAACCTCTCACAGTGATAAACATCTACAGAGTACCACAGTCAAATATTAGCCAATTTAGTGAAAAATTAGGAAGTATGATTACTGATGCACACATGAACAAAGACCACTTAATACTTACAGGAGACTTCAATATAAATCTCCTACAAGATCAGGACCCACAAGTAACTGAATTCACAAACACTATGAGCAACTGCTTGCTGCTACCGACAGTAACAAAACCAACAAGAATCTCTGAGACTTGTGCCTCCCTATTAGACCACATCTGGACTAACACCATATCCCCTTTAAAATCAGGCATAATCACAGATAATACCACAGACCACTACTCTACCTTTCTCATAACCAACCTAGGAAAATTACCCCAAGACACTACTAAAGTTACCTTCAGATTACATAATGAGGCAGCTATTAATAACTTCATAACAGCTATGTCAAACATCGACTGGCAAACCGAATTAGACATCTATACAGATACTGACGTATTAATAATTTTCTAAAAAAGACCCAATACCTCTATATCATGCATTGCCCTAAAAAAACTAAATAGATCACAGCTAAGAGACTAAACAGTCCCTGGCAAACACCCAGCATTCTCAAATCCATTAATATAAAACACCTATATGAAAAACATTACAGAATGGGACAAATAACAAGAGACCAAACAAAACGTTACTCATCAAACCTAACCAGCCTGATAAGAAGGTCAAAAAAATTGTACTATGAGAACAGATTACATAACTTAAAAGGTGATATAAAAAAGATCTGGAAAACCCTATCTGAAATTCTAGGAACTAAAAAGATATCCACAAACAGAACAATCAAACTAAAAAAAATAGATGAACCACTACTCCCACCGACTGAAACAGCAAACAGACTCAATGTTTTCTTCTCCACAATAGGAAAAAAGCTGGCAAGCAAAATCACAAGTTCAAACACTCCACCTAACGACTACCTCACTGGCACCTACCCGAACACAGTATTCTTAGCTCCGACCAACCTAACAGAAGTCTCACTTGTTATCAACGCATTAAAAAACAAGGCAGGAGATCTAAATAACTTACCACCTTTTATATACAAAAAAGCTTCTCAAGTTATATCACTCTTTAACAAACACTCTTTAACAAATTCATTGAATCCTCTACCTTCCCATCAATACTCAAAATAGCGAGGGTCACCCCCATACATAAAGGAGATCAAACAGACCTGAATAACTATAGGCCAATATCTAACTTACCCCTTCTCTCCAAAATCTTTGAAAAATTAATTCATAGGCAGATCTATTCCTACCTCATCTCCCACAACATACTCAACCCCTGTCAGTTTGGTTTCAGGCCTAATAAAAACACAAATGATGCTATTATAGACATGCTAGAAATAATATACACCGCTCTCCCCCCAAAAAAAATCCCACTTGGAATCTTCATTGATTTACGTAACGCTTTTGATACAGTTGACCATGATCTGTTACACTTAAAATTATCACACTCCCTCAACTACCTAAAGTCATACCTAAGCGACAGAAGCCAATATGTGTACACAAATGGATCTAACTCTTCCACACAAAGAATTACAGTTGGTGTCCCACAGGGAAGTGTTCTTGGCCCACTTCTCTTTCTCATTTACATAAACGACCTACCAAATGCATCTCAACTACTCAAACCCATACTATTTGCAGATGACACTACATACGTCTTCTCTCACCCAAGCTCAGTCACACTAGCCAACACTATAAATGCTGAATTGCAGAAAATATCTACCTGGATGATGACTAACAAGCTTACCCTCAATGTTGACAAAACCTGTTTCATTCAGTTTGGAAACAGAGCTACAAATGTACCACTTAACATAATGATAAACGGATCACTTGTCACAAAACTCACAGAGGGAAAATTCTTAGGAATCCACCTTGACAGTGGCCTCAAATTTCAGACACATATACAAGAAATTTCCAAGAAAGTCTCCAAGACCGTGGGAATACTTTCCAAGATAAGGTACTATGTTCCACAACCAGCTCTCCTTTTCCTGTATCACTCACTCATTTACCCCTACCTCACCTATGGAATCTGTGCATGGGGCTCTACAACAAAAAAATAATCTCAGACCATTAATAACACAACAAAAGGCTGCAGTCAGAATGATAACAAATTCCCACTCTAGACAACATACTCAACCAATATTCAAAAGTCTAAACTTACTCACCATACAAGACATCCATACTTTTTACTGTGCCTATTACATACATAGAACACTAAACTCAAATATTAACCCACCACTCAAACTTCTTCTTACCAACCTTAACAGGACACATGACCACAACACAAGGCACAGATCACTCTTCGATGTCCCCCGTGTCCACCTCACACTATGCAAAAACGCAATGCACATTAAAGGCCCAGAAATTTGGAATTCATTACCTATGATTACAAAAGAAACCCTGTCTGTACGTCAATTCAAAACTCTGCTGAAAAATTACCTACTCACCCAAAACTAAATACACAATACTTAACATTACCTACAAAGTTAATAAATAACTTTCACTGCCTCAAAATAACATTATTCACTGTATGACTCCAGGTAGCCTCAAAACCCCTTACATAATTTCTCAAAGAACAATAATTTCTCAAACTTAATCTAGTGCAAATGTTGAAACTTACATCTCATAAATGTATAAACCTGTTATAATTAATGCAACCTAATCTAACTTTGTTTCTATAGCATTACCAAATAAAATAATCAATTTTAGGTACTCTTGTGCTCCTTGTAACTCATCAATGATCATATAAACTGTTATTGCAACACAAATAATTGATTTGATTTGTTTGATCTGATATAATAAATTGCATTACTACAAATAATAAATTATTAAGTTGATATATTATAAAACTGTAATGCTTCAAAACTGTAAAACTATTATGTTTCAAAATTGTTATGTTCAAATTATGTTCAAATTTCATAGCTTAAATATTCAACTATACTTATATTGTATATTGTTTACTATAATTTTTACCATTAAGTTTGCCCACAATGCTCTGCATATAAGGGGCTTTTGTCATGTACACCCCATTCCTATAACTCATTGTACATCTTTATATCATGTCACAATAAACTATTATTATTATTATTATTATTATTATTATTATTATTATTATTATTATAATGACCAGGTTTGGGTTCTCAATCTTTACTACCAAAACTTCAACTATATCATTTGAGGCATTTAGTAGTTCTGAACAGCCTGGTTGATCAGACCCTGATCCACCATGAGGCCTGGTCTCAGACCGAGTCGCGGGGGCGTTGACCCTCGAAACCCTCTCCAGGTAAACTCCAGGTAATATCAGCGACTCTGTGACTTACAAGTCAACCCCCTTCCCCCTCTTTTGCCAGTTCACCGTCACATCTGTATAGGTTATAACCCGGGATCCATATTTCATTGTCAAAGTGATTCCTTATGAACATTGCGTTTGACTCTGTAAGTTAGTTTGATATCTTTATTATGCACCCCATACCCATCCTGTGGGCGGTAGTCAAAAGATTACAGAGGTACATAATGGGTCCAGGGACTGGGCCCCAAAGTTTGATAGCTGAGCAAGTTACGAAGGTAATGAACTCACAAGTTACAAAGGTAATGAACTCACAAGTTACAAAGGTAATGAACTCACAAGTTACAAAGGTAATGAACTCACAGGTTACAAAGGTACTCTGTAAGCAGCAGCATTCGCGCTCTCTCAGCCGACGCGGCAGGGTGTTTGGCGGGCTAGCTCCTGGATTATCAAAGACAGCTCCTGATCAAAGAGGCTGACCACGGCACGACTGAACAGGACTCAGTGTGAATGCTCTGGGAAGATTCCAGAGCAGCGAGAGGACATCCCATTGTATCGTTTCAGCGTAAATAGTGGAAGTGTTAAACAGTTTGTGGGGTGTGTGGGGCTGAGGGTATCCAAGTCAGGTGGGGAGTCAGTGCCTCTCCTCCCCACGCAGCAGGGGGCGGGGGCGGGGTGTGTGGGTGAAGATGAAGCGAATACTGTTTTGGGGAGCCACTTCAAAATGCCCAGTGCCGTTCACCCCCCCCCAGGCTGCCCCATGTGTGGTAAACAGTGACCCCCCGCCTCACCCACTCCACTCCCAGCGCCCTCCAACTGTAGGTTTTTCCTCCCAGCCCACGATGTCAGCGATGGCACAGGGTGTGCTGGGCTCACGGGAACCTCCACTGCAGGGACAGCGCCGTGGAGTTCGACCGCGAGGCATCTGTCAGGTGTGCCACAGGCAGTGTGCACTCAGTTCATCAAACTTCAACATCCGTGCACACGGTGGATGTCTGGGCACCGGAGGGCTCCAAGTGGGAACAACCAACAGCCCCTCCCAGCAGACAGAGGACCTGGGATCTGCAATCAACTTAGCGTCCACCAGGACGTTGACACGTCCCAAGGCAGCTCTCCTCGGGCTGCTAGCGAAGTCGCTGACCTCTTGGACCTCTTGGGGGGTCGATGGTGCTCCTGCAAGCAGCAGATCCTGGTGCAACCTGCTGCTGTTTGCAATGGCTGTCTGGCTGTCCTGCCGAAGAGGACAGGCCCTTGCAAAATCTGTTGTTGGGGCAATGGATACATTCCTAGAAAGTTTGTTCCTCATTACTCTGTAATTTGTTCATGATTGCAACTATATGATGTGATTATGATTCATTACCTTTGTAACTTGTCATGATTGTGAACAGCTCTGCCTGGAGCTCATTACCTTTGCAACTTGTCATGATTGTGACTAGCTCTAGTTCATTACCTTTGTAACTTATCATGAGTGTGACCAGCTCTACCTGGAGCTCATTACCTTTGAAACTTGGTCATAATTGTGACCAGATCTAGTTCATTACCGCTGTAACTTGTTCAGCTATCAAAACTTTGGAGTCCAGTCAATGAACCAATTACGTACCTCTGTAATCTTTTGACTACCGCCCACAGGATGGGTATGGGGTGCATAATAAAGATATTAAACTAACTCTGTAAGCAGTCCACCGATGAAAGGTATTTTGTTGTTCATTGTTGGCTTTAGACCCTGTATATTTGCAAAAATGAATGTCGTCGTATTGGTGGTATGTGTGGGAGGAGGTCTTTTTCCTGGCACTAATATCTGTTGTTTGGAGTGGAAGCCATTGACTGTGATTCCACTCCAGAAATGGTGTACGATTTCTGTCATTTCCTGCCAGCTTTTTTTTTCCTGGGGCTAAAAACCCCTCTGAAGTGGTTGTGGCTACCCAGGTTTTCCCATGGTATGGATGTTCTGTATCTTCTTGTCCCCTTTAGGTGGTGTGCCTCACAATATAAGTTATAACATTGTGGAAAATTTTGAATTTTCCTGAAGTCAGCATGTGTAAATTTGTATATGATAATTGTGTATTAAAATGATGCTGATTTGACCCTTCGAGAAATTTTGTGTGAAGAAGGGTGTGTTGCGGGGACGGCTTGAGAGGACGCCATATTGAATTCAATGACTGGGTGCACTTCGTAATTTGCACCAGAAATTAGGCGTTTTCCAAGGCTTAATGGGAAACAGACCTCAAAATTGTAATGGAAATATGGTGATATGTTCCTGCTGAAGAAATGGGGACAAGAAATTTCGTATGAATGGAGGAAAATAAGGGGCGCAGTCATCACACCTCACAGAGAAGTATAAACAGTCTTTTTATGTAGAACTAGCTGGCCAGTGCCGCTACCGCCCACAGGATGGTTATGGGTACATAATCAAGATATTAAACTAACTAACCAGTGTCCGAAATGCTCTACATAACAAGCGGCTTTCTATATAGTAGTATGTCATTGATGTCAGCTATGGTCTGTATACCTTGTACATGTACTTGTAGTAAATAAAGATATTATTATGTAACTGTATTTGTGTATACATGAATTAACTTTACTAATAATAGTCACAAAGAAATAAGTTTTTATTTTGGTAAATCGACAAATTGATTTACATAGAGTATTATAAATTTGAATAATGGCTCTGAGGGTATTTATGTGTTATGGCTCTGAGAGTTTTTACGTGTTATGGCCCGGTGGTCTGGTGGCTAGAGCCTCGCTTCACACACGGAGGGCCCGGGTTCGATTCTCGGTGGGTGGAAACATTTTGACGTGTTTCCTTACACCTGTTGTCATGTTCACCTAGCAGCAAATAGATACCTGGGTGTTAGTCGACTGGTGTGGGTCGCATCCTGGGGGACAAGATTAAGGACCCCAATGGAAATAAGACAGACAGTCCTCGATGACGCACTGACTTTCTTGGGTTATCCTGGGTGGCTAACCCTCCGGGGTTAAAAATCCGAAGAAATCTTATCTTATCTTAACACATGATGAACAGTAAGGTAATGAGACTTGTTTTTCATTGAGGTTATTGATTTCACACGTATGGTATGTTCATGGATGTTTAATAATACAATGGTTAATATGGGTAAACACATAATAAAGTTATATCAACAAAACTTAATGTTATATATTTAAATATATGAAATTAAGTTTTGTTTAAATATTTATATAAAAACAAGTGAAGTAAGCCCGGCTAGCTCAGTCGGTAGAGCACGAGACTCTTAATCTCGGGGTCGTGGGTTCGAGCCCCACGTTGGGCGCTTGTTTTCTTTTTAAGAGTAATGTAGTAATTGTGAAGAGCCATTGAGAGAGACTCTCACTGTTGCAGTAAGTACTTGTGGACGCTACTCCTGCTTTTGCTACTAAATCATTAAAGTTTTCTTGAAACAATTCGACAAGAATATTGAACTTATATATATACTGTATACCAGGAAAGAATTTTTTTCAGTCATATACAAAGGAATCTGAGGTAACATCAATGATCCCTTTTAACTACTGAAGCTTCATGCATCTATATACATCTCCACACTTTTCTGAAATAAGATGAGGTAGTCAGGCTAGTCATGGTGTGTTTTAGGCCAATTCTAAGATGTAAACAATACCTGATAAATGGAACTGCAGAAAGAAGTGTTGTTGTTTGATTGGTAATATAATCATGCAGAATTAACGAGTAAGTATTATAGCATTGATTATCGGTATATGTATTTTTCTTAGATATTATTTTACTATGGGTTGAATATAAAATTTTATATACTGTGTATGTGTCTAGCAATGGGAAATATGAAGGCTTCAATATAAATATTCACGTTGTTTAATTTTAATGGTTAATGGGGTATACCTAGAGTATACCTGGAGAGGGTTTCGGGAGTCAACGCCCCCGCGGCTCGGTCTGAGACCAGGCCTCGTGGTGCATCAGGGTCTGATCAACCAGGCTGTTACTGCTGGACGCACGCAAACTGACGTACGAACCACAGCCCGCCTGGTCAGGTACTGACTTTAGGTGCCTGTCCAGTGCCTTCCTGGAATGCAGTTAGAAGCCTGAGTAGATATATAACCCACTAAGATAACATGAACGTAGATAAGTATGTTTGTGGAGCAACTTGCAATGTGAACACTGACTGATGTTGTAGTGGCCAGGCTTCGGCTTGGCTACAAGTACTTCTGTCAGTTTGGCAAACACAGATGATGATCAAACTAAATGCAAATTATGTGATCAGGCATATGGTCACTGTCTTGAACACTATGTGCTGAATTGTCCACTTATTGAGGAATATAGAGATAGACAGTATAATAACCTATGTGACATGTCAAGATATCTTATTAATGAAAATAAGATACCAGTTATACTAAGCAAATTTCCTAAATTTGCTTGTAACAGATAAGTGAACTGTAGATATAAATCCAAATGTACAATTGTTAACCCTTTTGGGGCCTAGTTCCTAGGCCTTTTGTGTATCCATATGCTCTTGCACTACCGTTCACAATGGGGTACACAATAAACTAGCCACTTCGGTGACAAAATCTAATCAAAACAAGGAAATTTGTGTATATTTTAATTTTTTTCCATATGGTTACCAAGGCGATGGTGGTATAGTGGTGAGCATAGCTGCCTTCCAAGCAGTTGACCCGGGTTCGATTCCCGGCCATCGCAAAGCTTTTTTTCTTTCTTTACCGACATTAAACTAAATATTCAGTAGGAACTGATAAAAAAAAAAGATAAACAGAAATACGAGAAAAAATATCGTAAGGCTTATATAAGCCTTCTTGTCATGTTTCCTTTATAGTTCCTTGATGTGAGTAGTCACGAAAGCGCTTGGAATTCCTCTATTTTTTCATAGTGGTTGTCTTGCATATTTTGATATCACCTGTTTACTGTGATCTTTTTGCATATATATATATATATATATATATATATATATATATATATATATATATATATATATATATATATATATATATATATGTGTGTGTGTGTGTGTGTGTGTGTAGCTTCATTCATTAAGTACCTTTTAGATCTCTTCCTGAACTGGTTCATACCATGACAAGCTTTCACATGTGTAGGTAGTCCGTTCCACTTCTTTACTGCTGATGTACAATAAAATGTGTTTGAAACCTGACCACCTACCATGGGTACCTGGAGAAGGTTTCGGGGTCAACGCAACCAGGTATCGGTCTGAGACCAGGCCTCATGGTAGATCAGGGTCTGATCAACCAGGCTGATACTGCTGGCCGCACGCAAACTGACGTACGAACCACAGCCCGGCTGGTCAGGTACTGACTTTAGGTGCCTGTCCAGTGCCTACTTGAAGACAGCCAGGGTCTATTGGTAATCCCTTATGTATGCTGGGAGGCAGTTGAACAGTCTTGGGCCCTGACACTTATTGTGTTGTCTCTTATCGTGCTAGTGGCGCCCCTGCTTTTCATTGGAGAAATATCGCATCTCCTGCCGAGTCTTTTGCTTTCATAGGGAGTAATTTTCGTGTGCAAGTTTGGTACTAATCCTCTAGGATTTTCCAAGTGAATATATGTTAGGTAAGGTTCGTCAGGACACAGAATAAGTGTTTCCTGACGCGGGTCTTAGTCATATGTTGACCCTCAGCTGGAGCTTTTGGTCATGTGACCGAGGCCTAGGCACATGTCGATTGAAAACTGAGCCTGTTGTATGTGCGTGTGTGTGTATGTGTATGTGTGTTAGTTACCATTTTGTCATAGGCACATGTCAATTACCTGGAGTTTACCTGGAGAGAATTCCAGGGGTCAACGCCCCCGCAGCCCGGTCTGTGACAAGGCCTCATGTTGGACCAGAGCCTGATCAACCAGGCTGTTACTGCTGGCCGCAGGCAGTCCAACGTACGAGCCACAGCCTGGCTGGTCAGGTACCGACTTTAGGTGCCTGTCCAGTGCCTGCTTGAAGACAGCCAGGGTTTGTTGGTAATCCCCTATGTATGCTGGAAGGCAGTTGAACAATCTTGGGCCCCTGACACTTATTGTGTTGTCCCTCAACGTGCTAGTGGCATCCCTGCTTTTCATTGGGGGGATGTTACATCGCCTGCCGAGTCTTTTGCTTTCGTAGGGAGTGATTTTCGTGTGCAAGTTTGGTACTAATCCCTCGAGAATTTTCCACGTGTATATAACAATGTATCTCTCCCGCCTGCGTTCTAGGGAGTACAGGTTTAGAAACTTCAAGCATTCCCAGTAATTGAGGTGGTTTATCGCAGTTATGCGTGTCGTGAAGGTTCTCTGCACATTTTCAAGGTCAGCAATTTCACCTGCCTTGAAAGGTGCAGTTAGTGTGCAGCAATATTCCAGCCTAGATAGAACAACCGATTTGTAAAGTGTCAACATGGGCTTTGCATCCCTGGTTTTGAAGGTTCTCATTATCCATCCTGTCATTTTTCTAGCAGATGCGATTGCTACGGTGTTATGGTCCTTGAAGGTGAGATCCTCTGACATGATCACTCCCAGGTCTTTGACATTAGTTTTTCGCTCTATTGTGTGGTTGGAATTAGTTTTGTACTCCGATGAGATTTTAATTTCCTCATGTTCTCCGTATCTGAGTAATTGAAATTTCTCATCATTGAACTTCATATTGTTTTCTGCAGCCCATTTAAAGATTTGGTTTATGTCTGCTTGTAATCTTGCAGTGTCTTCAACGGTGGACACTGTCATACAGATTCGGGTGTCATCTGCAAAGGAAGACACAGCACTGTGGCTTATATCCCTGTCTATGTCCGATATGAGGATGAGGAACAGGATGGGAGCGAGTACTGTGCCTTGTGGAACAGAGCTTTTCACATTAGCTGCCTCAGACTTTACTCTGTTGACTACTACTCTTTGTGTTCTACTTGTTAAGAAATTATAGATCCATCTACCAACTTTTCCTGTTATTCCTTTATCACGCATTTTGTGTGCTATTACACCATGGTCACACTTGTCAAAGGCTTTTGCAAAGTCTGTGTATATAACATCTGCATTCTGTTTGTCTTCTAGAGCATCTAGAACCTGGTCGTAGTGGTCCAGTAGTTGGGACAGACAGGAGCGACCTGCTCGAAACCCGTGCTGCCCTGGGTTGTGATTAGACACTAGGCCTGTTGTATGTTAGTTATTATTTGTCCTAGGCACATGTTGATTAGACACTAGACCTGTTGTATATGTGTGTGTGTATGGAAACACTTCGAAATGTTTCCGCCCCGCCGGGAATTGAACCCGGGCCCTCCGTGCGTGAAGCGAGAGCTTTAGCCACCAGGCCACCGTGTGTGTGTGTGTGTGTGTGTGTGTGTACTCACCTAATAGTGGTTGCAGGGGTCGAGACTCAGCTCCTGGCTGGTCAGGTACCGACTTTAGGTGCCTGTCCAGTGTCTGCTTGAAGACAGCCAGGGGTTTGTTGGTAATCCCCCTTATGTATGCTGGCAGTTGAACAATCTTGGGCCCCTGACACTTATTGTGTTGTCCCTCAACGTGCTAGTGGCACCCCTGCTCTTCATTGGGGGGATGTTACATCGCATGCCGAGTCTTTTGCTTTCGTAGGGAGTGATTTTCGTGTGCAAGTTTGGTACTAATCCATCGAGAATTTTCCACGTGTATATAACAATGTATCTCTCCCGCCTGCGTTCTAGGGAGTACAGGTTTAGAAACTTCAAGCATTCCCAGTAATGTGTGTACTCACCTAGTTGTACTCACCTAATTGTGTGTGTGTGTGTGTGTGCTCACCTATTTGTGCTCACCTATTTGTGGTTGCAGGGGTCGAGTCATAGCTCCTGGCCCCGCCTCTTCACTGATTGCTACTAGGTCCTCTCTCTCCCTGCTCCATGAGCTTTATCAAACCTAGTCTTAAAACTATGTATGGTTCCTGCCTCCACTATGTCGCTTTCCAAGCTATTCCACTTCCTGACAACTCTATGACTGAAGAAATACTTCCTAACATCCCTTTGACTCATAGGAGTCTTCAACTTCCAATTGTGACTCCTTGTTTCTGTGTCCTCTCTCTGGAACATCTTGTCTCTGTCCACCTTATCTATTCCTCGCAGTATTTTATATGTCGTTATCATGTCTCCCTAACCCTCCTGTCCTCTAGTGTCGTCAGGCCGATTTCCTTAACCTTTCTTCGTAGGACAATCCCCTTAGGTCTGGGACTAGTCTTGTTGCAAACCTTTGCACTTTCTCTAATTTCTTGACGTGCTTGACCAGGTGTGGGTTCCAAACTGGTGCTGCATACTCCAGTATGGGCCTGACGTATATGGTATACAGAGTCTTGAATGATTCCTTGGTGAGGTATTGGAACGCTATTCTTAGGTTTGCCAGCCGCCCGTATGCTGCAGCAGTTATCTGATTGATGTGTGCCTCAGGAGATGTGCTCGGTATTATACTCACCCCAAGATCTTTTCTTTGAGTGAGGTTTGCAGTCTTTGGCCACCTAGACTATACTCTGTCTGCGGTCTCTTTGCCCTTCCCGATATTCATGACTTTACATTTGGCAGGGTTAAATTCAAGGAGCTAGTTACTGGACCAGGCTTGCAGCCTGTCCAGGTGTCTTTGTAGTCCTGCCTGATCCTCGACTGATTTGATTCTTCTCATTAACTTCACGTCATCTGCAAACAGGGACACTTCTGAGTCTATCCCTTCCGTTATGTCATTCACATATACCAAAAACAGTACAGGTCCTAGGACTGACCCTTGTGGAACTCCACTCGTCACAGGTGCCCACTCTGACATCTCGTCACGTACCATGACTCGTTGTTGCCTCCCTGTCAGATATTCTCTGATCCATTGCAGTGCTTTTCCTGTTACGTGTGCCTGATCCTCTAGCTTTTGCATTAATCTCTTGTGAGGAACTGTGTCGAACGCCTTCTTGCAGTCCAAAAAAATGCAGTCTATCCACCCCTCTCTCTCGTGTCTTACTTCTGTTACCTTGTCATAAAACTCCAGTAGGTTTGTGACACAGGATTTTCCTTCCCTGAAGCCATGCTGGTTGTCCTTTATAAGCTTGTGTCTTTCTAGGTGCTCCACCATTCTCCTCCTAATGATCTTCTCCATGACTTTGCATACTATACACGTCAGTGACACAGGTCTGTAGTTTAATGCCTCGTGTCTGTCTCCTTTCTTAAAATTGGGACTACATTTGCCATCTTCCACGCCTCAGGTAGTTGCCCAGTCTCAATGGATGTGTTGAAGATTTGTGTTAGTGGCACACACAACATCTCTGCTCCC
>WNWK01027655.1:0-26094 GCA_009830355.1 Cherax destructor | reverse complement strand
AGTAAGTGTGCACCATAAACAAAAATTTTTTTTTTTAATTTTACCCTGAGAGAAAATTTTGGGAGAGCAGGGTGGGGACCCTGAAAGGATTAATTGTTATCCCACTGTACTGGGGGCAATAAATTTGGGGGTAGACATAATTTATTTTTTTTGCTTTCAGTTTTAATCAGCTGAATTTAAATACTTAAGGCATGTAAATTATAAAAGAGGAATTTGGTGCACTAAAAAACCCTAGTTAAAAAAAACCATACAAGACATGCAGGAAAAGAAGGCTACGGGAAATTTAAATGAAATTAAACATGTTTAAATAAAAATATTACAGAAGAAAAAAAACAAAGAAAAGCAGAAGCTTGTTGAGAAACATGTCTGTGTTAGGAAGAAAGACAGACTAAAGACTAATAAGGGAATAAAAGGAGGAAAAACCCTTTTTGAAACACATGACAAAGTATGTTAAAAAAAAATTTTTTTAGTATTGCCAGCTGGAAAATGCATGATGAGAAGTTAAGATACCGTTAACAACTAGGGAACATTGGAGGAGAGAGAATCTAAGAAGATGTAAGGCAAAAAGTGGTCCCTCTACTTACGAGCTTAATTGTTCCAGAGGGCCCATTCATGTGCGGGGAACCCCGGGGGAATTTTTTTCTTTTAAAAAAATTAGATTAATCCATTTCAGCCCCAAAAAAATACACTTAAAAAAGAAACCTACAAAAATACATACATAAGTGTTCAAGTTGGGAGCTTTTTCCTTTAGAAAAAACCACTGTATAGTAATAGTAATGGTAGTAATAGTAATACAGTGGCCCCCTGGGTTTTTCCCCTTGAAAATTGTTCCAGAATGCTGCTAAATGCCTTTCCAACGAATTTCCCCTTAAGAAATAATGTCACGTAGTTTAGTCTATTTCAGACCCCCAAAATACACTTGCAACAGCACTTACAAAATAATTTACATAAATGTTCGAGTTTGGAGATGCATAAAAACCGGGAAACCCCTGTACTTTATTTCAGCCCTGATACAATGTGTGTACAAAGGGAAAAAAAATTTAGTGTACATGCAGAAAACCCCCATACTGTCATGCAGAGCTTTTGGCAAGTTTGACTAACTTAAGATTAATTAGGCAATAACAATATGAGTAATTTTAGAGATACAGTCACTTGGGTGAATGTAAGACAAGAGAACTGAATATCCTATTAGTTCATACTATATGTTTTGGAGGGGTTAGTGCTATTATTTAAAAATGTATGGAAGAGGGTAAGGTCCCTAGGGATTCAGAGAGCTTTATTGTTTTTTGTATAAAGGGAAAAGGGGGACAAAAAGAGGTAAAAATTATGGGGGAATAAGTCTTTGAGGACCTGGTAAAGTGTATGGTAGAGTTATTATTGAAAGAATTAAGAGAAAAGAAAAAAAGCAGGATAGCAGATGAAAAAGGGGGGCTTTGGGGAAAGGTAGGGGGTGTGTAGACCAAGTGTTTTACAGCAAAACATATAGGTGAACAGAGGATAAGGGAAAAGGGGTTTTTGTGGCATTTATGGATTTGGAAAAGGCGTATGATAGGGGGGGGATAGGGGGCAATGTGGCAGATTTTGGGAGGTGTATGGAATAGGAGGTAGGTTATTGAAACAGTGAAGATTTTTTATGAGGATAGTGAGGCTCAAGGAGGTGTGGGGAGGGGGGGGACTTTTTCCCTTGGAAAAAGTCCTTTAAAAGGATGGGGATGTCACTGTTTGTTCAATATATTTATAGAGGGGTTTTAAGAGAAGTGAATCGGGGCTTGGCAAGAGGTGGGGGTTAAAAGAAAAGAATCAAATACAAAGGGGGAGTTGTCACAGTTGCTTTTTAATGATGACACTGTGTTTTGGGAGATTCGGGAAGAGAAGTTGCAGAGGTTGGTGGAAAGGTAGGGTGTGTAAAAGAAGAAAATTGAAAGTGAATATAGGAAAGAGAAAGGGGGTGAAGGTTTTAAAAAAGATTAGGTGAAAAAAAGTTTGGGATATCGATTGGAGGGAGAGAGTATGGAGGAGGTGAATTTTTCAGATATTTGGGGGGGGCAAGAAAGTTTTTCTTTTTTTTCCCCCCTCCTTTGGGGAAACGGGCCCATGTGTTAATAAATAAATAAAATATATGGTTTTTAAAAAGTTTGAGAGGAATTTAAAGGGTTTTATTATTAACAAAAGGGGGCAAAAATAAATTTTAATGTCTGGGAGGATTTTCAGATACATACTGAGAGTAAATTTATATTGTTTTAATTTCTTGTGACATTCAAATATGCATGTATAGTTTTGACATATTTAGTTTATGCTGGGATATGTTAGGAGATAAGGTGTTTTTAACAGAAATTATGAAAAAAGCTGGCTGAGTCCCGTAGTTATGAAAATGCTGGATGAGTGGGGGTTCCGAAGATTTCTGGCAGAGTTTTTCCCGATTTTGGGGCCCCTTTTTTTGCATTGAATTTTTTTTTGAGATTTAGCCAGACACGGGGAATTTTCACAGAAAAGGGCCCAGTATTATATTTATAGGGCTTGTTACAACTATCGGTGCTTAAGGTCGGGATTAATATTAAAAATTTTTTTTTTGAAAAGTAGGATGCACATAAAGAGGCATGTTTTTTATAGGAGTATTTAGGCCTTTTGGGGGGGGAGGGGGGGTTTTTACAGGAACAGTGTGGGCCCTTTTCACTGCAGCTTTTTGTTCGGTTATTATTGGCTTTAGGTGGGTTGTTTCTGTGCATCCCAGGCACAAATAGCATAGGTGAGGCAGGGTAAAATTAGTGAAGAGTATAAAGATAAAATTTATTTCCCTTTGAAATTTTAAAAAGTGTAATTTCAATTTTGTTTTGTTTAAATACAAAGAAAAATTTTTCCCCTGTCACATTTTTGGGCAGACTAATTTAAATAAAATAACCACTTAAAACTAGACAAGATAATAGACATAGAACTACTTTAACTTGACAAGAAATAGTGGTTAACTGTTTTAAGTCTTTTTAAATTATTAATGCAGGTATCAAGGGGGGGTTTATAAATAATTATTTTGAAGTTAAAATAAAAAAATATTTCAAGTAATGGTACAGGCATAATATTTCATGGATTCAAAATTAAAAGCCTAAAGGGTTTAATAATATAACAATTAGCAGATGTTTTTTTGGGTTTGGTTAATATTGAGAGATAAGATGATTTTTAGAAAGCCAAAATAAGAGTCGGGGGTCCTTTTCCAGTTCAGGTAGCGAGTTCCCGATCTTCGGGCCTTTTTTTTGATAGGTTCTTTCACAGGTGAGACGACACGGGGTGCGAAGAGTGCCTTTGCCTTGTATTGTGACTGTGTTCTGTTGTAACTATCAAGGAGAGTTTGGGGGAGGGTTTATAGTGGAATTTAACCCTTATTTTTGGGTATATATCGTCTTACAGCCATTGTTTGGACATAAAACAGTGGCCCCTCTTTTTTGGACTCCAAATCAACATTTATGTAAGTGTATTTTCGTAAGTGCTGTTAAGTGTTTTTTTGGGGTCTAAAATGACTAACCTCGTGACATTATTTCAAGGGAAAGAAATTGTGGGTAATGGCATTGAGCAGCATTCTGGAACTTTTTGGGCAAAAACCGGGGGCCCCTGTAACTCAAAATTCTAGCAGCTTAAAACGGGGGAGAAAGCTGGTAGGCCCACATATGAGAAAGGGGCGTGGGCGTGTGCGAAAAAAAAACCCTGCAGCAAAAAGGGAATAAAAAAAAACTTTTCGTTTTTTGGTTTAAAATGCCGACTTGAGGTGTTTTTTTATAGTATTTATGGTTGTATTTTTTTTTCTGGTCTTTTTTGATAGAATGGAAAACATGTTACAGTAAAAATTTTTTTGATTTTTTAAATGAAAATCCTTTTGAAATTGAGCCTAGGGGAAATGTTCGATTTCTGTAAATGTTAAAGATACAAAATCACGCACGTCAATACAGCAACTGGTGAGTCTAATATTTTTACACAAGTATGTTTATTTATACCATTTTCAATAATGCAGGAGTCGAAACAGTAAATCTTCTATTTTTGTGTGAATAAAAAAAAAAAATAAAAAACAAGAGTAATATAAGAGGGGGCCAAAGACGTGACTAATGAACAGAGAAAATCTTATTTTTGCAAATTTAAAATTTTATTTTGGACCCCCTTTTGAAATTACACTTTTTTTTTTTGATGAAATTCCAAATTGCCAATTTTTACCCTTTTTTGGGGAGTTGAAAAAGGTAATTGGGGTTTTTTTTACTCAATCGGTAGAACAAAAAGGGGTTCTAAAGAAATAGTATGAGTTTGGTCGCTTAACAATGGAATTCAAAAGGGCCAAAATCAGGAAAACCCGGGGGTATATTCGCCCTTCTTCTGAGAAACCCGTTTTTCCCTCAAACGTATTTTTGGTGTCATTACCATCGGGAAAAAATTCTCTATCATTTCATAAAAACTAATTTTTTTTTTTTCCCAAAAATTTTGGGCACAAAATAAGTTATGGGTTGAATAAAGGGGTTTAAATTTATAGTGAGGAAAAAAATATATGTCTTTATATTCAAACAGTCTTTTGAAAAAGGGGGGCCCGGGACAGGGTGAATCATCCACCAGCAGCTTTTTGTTGGGGATTAACCCTTTAAAATGTCCCCCGAGATATACGCCCCCGCGTACTGCCCCAATATTTTTTAAAAAAAAAAATTTTTTTTTTAAAAAGAAGAGGATTTTTTTTAAAAAGGATAGGCTAAAAAAATTTTTTTTGAGCCATTATTTTGAGATATAAGCCCGGGTTTGGGGTAAATGAGGGGTCGGACATTGCACTGGGTTGCAGAAACAATAAACATTTATCGTTTTTTCATTTTTTCCATTTTCTGTTTTTTTTTAGTATGATAATAATATTTTGACAGATCTTTTGATATCATTGCCAATTTTGTTTAGACACAAATTTTGGATGAATTAGTAATTATGCATAACACTATTTCAATGATAAATGAATTTGTACACCTGGTTCAATCACTTACTATTGTTTACATATTTTACAGTGGTCCCTCGACTTACGATATTTTTTCATTCCAGAATGCTGTTCAAGTGTCATTACCAAACGAATTTATCCCCTTTAAAAAATGTTGTAAAATAGACTAGCCCTTTTTAGACCCCCAAAATTACACTTACAAAGCATTTAAAAAATAAACTTACATAAAGGGTGAGTTTGGGGACCATCGTAAGTCGAGGTACCACTGTACAAGGTATTTACAGGTCCCATTTATTTTCTAGAAGTCCACCACTGTATGATACTCCAAGAAGCATGGATTCATACAGAGTGCCACTCCACATTGTGACACATGAATCTGTGTCTTTTCGCACTTGGGGTCGTTTGTTTACTGTAAGCACACACAACACATTTTTTCTGAGAGTACTTCTTTCTTGGAGTAGATGGTAATGGTATCAGGCAGTCAGTTGGGGATTATTCGGTTGGGCATTTCCCCTTCTGGTTGTGGGAGGACAGGTCGCTGTTGACTGATACTAAATGGTTATAACTATGGCCAAAATTTAAAGGGGGTGGACAGTAAGCCAATGGAAGGCCTCGGTCAGATGACCAAACGCTCCAACGGCAGGTAACAATCATCTAAACCGCGCCAGGAAACACTTGCCCTGTTTCCTGATAAACCCTCACCTAATAGGCTGGAGTCCATTCATTTGGTTTAGTTAGGACAATATCTCAGCTTTGTTCAGTTTGAGGGTGCCAGGATCTGAGAGTATCTTCCAGGTCTTTTAAATTCCTCTCATTTTGATGAATCTATTAGAATAGTACAGTTGCTTAGACTTTCTTATTAGTTTGTTGAGGATTGACATATAGTGTTTAATAAATTTTTAGTTGTTAAACTCTGTCTATATTGTTTTTCACATTGATGTTTCTTATCAATGACTCTTAGAATGCTCAGTAAGCCACAGGCAAACCTAGTTGTTTATTAGTGATCTGTATAGTTTTTATGGGACAATGTTTGTAAATACAGTGGTACCCCGACTTACTTTTATTTTTTCATTCCAGAATGCTGTTCAAGTGCCATTACCAAATGAATTTATCTCCATAAGAAATGATGTAAAATAGACTAGTCCTTTTAGACCCCCAAAAATTTCACTTACAAAAGCATTTAAAAATCAACCACATAAAAGGGTGTGTTTGGGACCATCGAAATCGGGTACCATTTTAGTCTATGTACGCACATGGTACCCTTGAGTTACGAGCTCAGTTCGTTTCAGAAGGCTGTTCAAGTGTCGATACCGAACGAATTTGTTCCCAAAAGGAATAATGTAAATTAGATTAATCCATTTCAGACTCCCAAAAATACACTTACAAAAGCAGTTACAGAAATACATTACATAATTGTTAAAAGTTGGGAGCTGCTTGCATGTCGAGGTACCACTGATTTTGTTTAGAAATGTGCTTATCCTTTCCCATCAATACCACTGGCATTGGAAAACTCAGTAGGCCAGTCAACTGGCTAACTCTGCAGTAAGTTAATTATTAGCTCATCATGCAGTAAAAAAGAGATCTTACTATAATCCATTGTGTTACAAACGTTTGTTAACCCTTTCAGGGTCCAGAGGCCAATTTCAGAGGGTACCAGTGTCCAAAAATTTTAAAAAAAAAAAAATTATTTTTTTCTTATGAAATGTTTTCGTAAATTTTTGATGTGTAGCATATTTACGGATCGGAGATTTTGTTGATTGACCCCATTTTAGGCCAATTACATTATTCCAGTCACCAAATTTTAGCTATTTCACTAGTATTACTTCTTTTCCCATTGATCGAGCACAAGAAATCGCCCAGTCAACTGTTTCAACAACAAAATAAAGTGATCGGAAATTGGTAATTTAGCCAATTTAACCCAAAGTTCAAAATATTCCAATTTCAAAATAGGGTGCGGGAATAAACAATGCAGGCATTCCTGGCATTAAACAACATTTCTCTGTTAGTAATTACGTTTTCAGTCTTACAAATGAATTCCATTTTTATTTTTATTCACATAATGAATTTTTATTCAAACCAAAAATGGAAGATTTACAGTTATGCAATATTGTAATAATTGTACAAATAAAATCACCAATTTGTGAACGTATATTAGACCCACCAGCTGGCGTGTATTAGACGTGGAGGTCATTGTTTACCCTTTAACATCGGCAAAATTTAACATTTCGCTACTTTGAGCTCAGTTTCAAGCCATTTTCTTTACTAAAAACCCAATCAAAATCATTTTATTTCTGTAATATATCTTCCATTCTATCAAATGAGACCAAAAAATAGCAAATACAATTATAAAAAGTATACGAAAAACACTGAAAGTCGCTGTTTTAATCGAAAATTACGGTCTCAGCTCTTTTTCTCTCATTATACTGTGTGCTGCAGGATTTGTTTTATTGGTGCACACTTAACACATAGATGTATTCTCTCATATCTAGGCCCAAATTTACCGTCACAGCTTATCTGAGTGAGCTGAGCTATGCGTAGAACTACAGTTTGGACCCTCAACTCAAACGTAGAACTACGGCACGGACCCTGAAAGGATTAAGAGGAAGGTTGGATAGTGTCAGTAGTGTTGTCTGTGATTATCCCTGATTTAAGGGGCTAGTATATTTATCCATAGATGGTCAATTATGGTTGCACTCATCTCAGTTAGCCTTTTTGGGTTTTTTGTATAGCTGGTATCAGTAGTGTATCGGTCATACTGTTAATGAAATCAATTACTGGTGGGTCATCTGTTGGGCCCAAAGTTGTTGAAGTCTCCAGCTAGTAGAAGGTGGTGCTTGTTCATTTATTTGTCTGTTATCAGTGTTTTAGTTTATCACTAAATCTTTCTTTCTTTCAACACGTTGGCCGTTTCCCACCGAGGCGGGGGTGGCCCAAAAGGAAAAACGAAAGTTTCTTTTTTTTTCTTCTTCAACACGTCGGCCGTTTCCCACCGAAGCGGGTGGCCCAAAATGAAAAACGAAAGTTTCCCTTTTACATTTAGTAATATATACAGGAGAAGGGGTTACTAGCCCCTTGCTCCCGGCATTTTAGTCGCTCTTACGACACGCATGGCTTACGGAGGAAGAATTCTGTTCCACTTCCCATGGAGATAAGAGGAAATAAGAACAAGAACTAGTAAGAAAAAGAAGAAAACCCAGAGGGTGTGTATATATATGCTTGTACATGAATGTGTAGTGTGACCTATGTAAGTAAACAAGATGTACCTGAAATCTTGATGTTTATGAGACAGAAAAAGACACCAGCAATCCTACCATCATGTAAAACAATTACAGGCTTTCGCTTTACACTCACTTGGCAGGACGGTAGTACCTCCCCGGGTGATTGCTGTCTACCAACCTACTACCTACTACCTAAATGTTGGTATATTAGATGAGATTCGAAATAACCCAAATGTATATGAGTTAATGAAAGAAAATTTGTAATATATGAACAACATAAAAAGGAAAAGTAGCAGTGCACAGGAATGATTGAAAGCAATTTATTTACATCTTGTCTGTGAAGCAGTTATAATATTGCTGTGGGTGTTTTGCTGGGCATGATAGTATTGACTGTAAAGGGATTAACATTTTTCCTGCATTAATTTCTATCCTCCATCTTTTGAAATGGGTACCAATAATAATAATAATAATAATAATAATAATAATAATAATTTTTTTAACAAAAAACAGTCTTTACAGATTAAGTATAAAGAAATACAAATTTGCTTCATAACTTAATTACTGAAAAAATGAAAATACATCAAATAGCATAAACAGCTTACCAAGATGCTGATGTTGCCAGGTCGAATCCCACCAAAGCAAGGTAATAGAGTTGAAAGCAATAATCACCTATTGTCATATCCATGAATGGGTAACTGAAGAGGCCTTTTTTGTGTACCTGTTTCCCCTGCTCAATTGTGGTTAATTGCGGGTAGTGGCCCACAGGAGTTTTATATGAGTGATCAGAGCCTGCAGCTGAAAAATAATTTTAGTGGCTATTATTAGAAATACTCTAAATAAAGTATAATGATGCTTTAAATTAACCTCATGAATCTTAAAGAACTTAATAATTCTACTACAGTCCAGTCCAGATTAAAATTTTTTAAGAGTCAAAGTCTTGGTTTATATGGCTGCAAGCAAGGCATTGCCTCAACAGAAACTTGGTTAGGTTAAGTTATACGCATTTATTTTTACTAGACCAGCAGTCTCCCACCAATGTAGCGTGACCAAAAGGAAGGAGGAAAAAAATTTACCACCATTCACTCATTTACTGTACAGCTAGAAATGTGCTGACATTGCAATTCAGATGACTGTGTGACTGCAAAACC
The DNA here is from genome assembly GCA_009830355.1 of Cherax destructor. Lineage (NCBI taxonomy): Eukaryota > Metazoa > Arthropoda > Malacostraca > Decapoda > Parastacidae > Cherax > Cherax destructor. The sequence goes on along the minus strand of WNWK01027655.1, from coordinate 16,786 downwards.
TCACCCTCCTTTAGATTACAGGTACTGCCCTTCCACCTCCAGGATTCATAGCCTACTAACTGGTTTTCCTATATCCTTTCATATGTTATCCTGATCACATTCCAGAGAATGTCCATTAGTGACCACTTATCTCTATTCATTCACATCTAACATCCCTCACAAAGCTTTCTGGATGTTCAGGTCCCAAAAATTCATGTATATATTACTGATAGGGCTGTAAAAGAAATGAATACTGGGGTGTTGGGAGAGGGATGGCATTAAAATATGCAGAATCTAATACAAAATGGGAGTTGACACAGTTACTTTTGCTGATGATACCATTTTGGGAGATTCTGAGAATAAGTTGCAAGGTTAATGGATGATTTTGGGAAAGGGGTTTGTGAAAGGAAATTGAGAGTAAAAAAACAGCAAGGTGATAAGGGTATCAAACAAATTAGGTAATGAAAATTGGATATCAGATTGGGGGGAGGGAGTATGGAGGAAGTGAATGTGTTCAGATATTTAGGAGTGGACATGTCAGCAGATGGGTCTATGAAAGATGAGGTAAATCATAGAATGATGAAGGAAAAAGGGTGGGTGGTGACTGAGGTATCTGTGGAGACAAAGAAAGTTATCCATGGAGGCAAAGAGGGAATTTATAAGTGTATAGTGGTACTAACACTCTTATATGGGTGTGAAGCATTGATTGTGAATGTTGCAGAGAGGAGGAGGTTGGAGGCAGTGGAGATGTATGTTAGAGCAATGAGTTGTAAATATTATGCAGAGAATTCATAGTTTGAAGATTAGGGGATGTGAGGCTTTCTAAAAATATTATCCAGACGGCTGAGGAGAGGTTGTTGAGGTGGTTTGGTAATTTAGAGGTTGGAGCAAAACAGGATGACTTGAGGTTGCATAAATCTGTAGGGAGGGAATGCAGCAGTAAGGGTTGTCCTAGGAAAGGATGGAGGGAGGGGTAAAAGAGGTTTTGTGTGCATGGTGGCTTGGACATACAGCAGGATGTGTGAGCATCTTATTAGTGAGTGGAGACAAATGGTTTTTGGGACCTGACGAGCTGTTGAGTGTGAGCAAGGTAATATTTGTAAAGGATTCAGGGAAAATGGTTAGCCGGACTTGAGTCCTGGAGGTGGGAAGCACAGTGCCCGCACTCTAAAGAAAGGATTTGGGATATCTGCTGTTTGGGGGGACATCTGAACTGTCTTATCTGTGTGCCTCTGGCAAGGCACTGATGGTGTGAATGATGGTGAATGGGTTTTTAGGTCACCTGTCTCAGTGGGTGACAGCCAGCATTTTTAATCAATCAAGAGATTTGCTATTTTTTTAAAGTAAGTAGGTTTCATTGCCCCCATTTTCACTTCATTATTTTGCTTCATTTTTTACCTGTAAAACAGATCCTGCTGCTCACAAAAACACATTTTTAACATCAACCTTAACTTTTTTTCAATGAAGCCAGTCTTTTCTTGCTCATAATTAATGTAAAGGAAGAAAGTTGGAAGTGAAACATAGATAAGAGTAAGGTGATGAGGGTATCAAACAAATTAGGTAATGAAAAATTGGATATCACATTGGAGGAGGGAGGGAGCATGGAATAAGTGAATGTGTTCAGATGTTTGGGAGTAGACTTGTCAGCAGATGGGTTTATGAAGGACAAAGTAAACCACAGAATTGATGAAAAAGGGTGGGTGGTGCATTGAGGTATCTGTGGAGACAAATAACATTATCCATGGAGGCAAAGACGGGTGTGAAGTATGGGTTATAAATGCTGCAGCAAGGAGGCTGGAGGCAGTGGAGATGTTGTATCAAGGGCAATTTTGGCATAAATATTAAGCAGAGAATTCATTGTGTGGAAATTAGGAGGAGGTGTGGAGTTACTAAAAGTATTATTCAGAGGGCTGAGGAGGGGTTGTTGAGGTGGTTTGGTCATTTAGAGAGGATGGGGCAAAATAGGATGACTTGGAGGTGTATAAATTGTAGTGAGGGAAGAGGGTAGGGGGTCATCCTAGAAAAGAGCGGATGGAGGGGTAAAAGAGGTTTGTGTGCAAGGGCTTGGACATACAGCAAGCATGTGCAAGCATGTTAGATACTAGTGAATGGAGTAGATGTTTTTGAGACTTGATGAGCTGTTGGAGTATGAACAGTGTAATATTTTGTGAAGGGATTCAGGAAATCAGTTAGCCAGACTCTAGTTCTGGAGGTGGGATACTGGCTGTTGGGAGTGACATCTGAACTGTTGTATCTGGCGACTCTGCATAGACAGTGATTATGTTTGAATGATGGTGAAAGTGTTTCCTTTCTTTGGGTCACCCTGCCTTGGTGGGAGACGGCCGACTTGTTGAAAAAAATAATGCCATTACTATTTTGGAATTCCTCCTATCCTGCCAACAAAATCAAAACTCAAGTGGTTGACTGCAATTACACAAATTCACAGCTACATTTTACTTAAATATGTTGCAAGTTCAGTCATTTCTCACAAGACAGCTGCTGAATGAATGATAGTGGATGTGTTTTTATGGTTAACACTATCTTGGTGAGAAACGAGCCAATTGGGACAAAAACGAAATGTACCATGTTAACCCTTTCAGGGTCCATGCCGTAGTTCTACGGCTTTGAGTTCTGGGTCCAAATCATAGTTCTATTCATGAGCCCAGCTCACTCAGATAAGCTTTGAGCGGCACATTTGGGCCTAGATATGAAAGAATACATCTATGTGGTAAGTGTGCACCACATAAACAAATCCTGCAGCACACAGTGCATAATGAGAAAAAAAATGAAACCGTAATTTTCATTAAAACAGCGATTTGCAGTGTTTTCTCGTATATTTTTTATAGTTGTATTTATGATTTCTTGGTCTCATTTGATAGAATGGAAGATATATTACAGATATAGAGATGATTTTGATTGGTTTTAGTACTGGAAATGGCTTGAAACTGAGCTCAAAGTAGTGGAAATGTTAAATTTTTGCCGATGTTCAAGAGTAAACAAATGACCTCCACACGTCTAATATGCGCCAGCTGGTGGGTCTAATATACGTTCACAAATGTGGTGATATTATTTGTACAATTATTACAGTATTGCATAACAGTAAATCTTCCTTTTTTTGGTTTGAATAAAAATTCATTATGTGAATAAAAATCAAAATGGAATTTTTTTGTAAAGACTGGAAAACGTAATGAACAGAGGAAATGTTAGTTTAGTGCCAGGAATGCCTGCATTTTTATTCACCCTTTTTTAAATTTTGGGAATATTTTAACTTTGAGAAAAATTCAAATTACCATTTTTAATCATATTTTGTAGTGGAAAAGTTGACTGCCATTTCTTGTCTCAATCGATAGAATAAAGAATCCCAGTGAAATAGCTAAAATTTTGGGTGACTGGAATAATGTAATTGGCCAAATGGGAGTAAAAGAAAAAATCGCCAACTAAATTCCTGAAAATAAAAACGCAGCAGAGCAAAATTTTCCAATTTTCAATAAAATTTGTACTTTTGTTTTATTCCTTCAAAAAAAGATTTACCATTTCATAAAAAAAAAATAAGTTTTTTTTTTAAATTTTGCCCCCTGAAAGGGAAAAAAACCCTTTTTTTTTTTTTTTTTTTTTTAATTTCCCAATATATTTTTTTCTATTCAAAACATTTGCAACCTGTTGAAAATTGCAAAAACTCAAAAGGGGGTTTACTTTTTGTTAATGCAATATTATTATTATTATTATTTTTAAACTATTATTATATTAGTATTATTATTACATTATTACAGAACATTTAGATAATCAATATTTTTAAGTCAAAAAATTCATATTTTTATACAAAACAGTTACTATTTAATTTATTGGTTTACATACCTTGAGAGCCATTAACCCACCCCAATCAGCATTATCTTCCTAGTCATTTTTTCCGCCCATAATTGGTTCCTCAAAATCACCTATGTTGTGTCACATCCAACCTGTAAATCAAGTGAAATGTCAAAAAAAATAAATTGCTTTTTTTAAGCTTCATTAAAAATTTTTTTAATATCTTTTTTATCTTTATTTACTACAAGTAATGTAAAGGGATAAGGCCTAGCTGACATCAGTGACATACTACTATATAGAAAGTCCCTTGTTTTTGGGAGCATTTGGGGAGATTAGGTCATGTCCTAGGATGCACTCACACCAGTCGCTAACACCCAGGACCCATTTTACTGATGGGAACATAGAAAACGGGGAAAGAAACACCCCAATGTTTCTGCCCTGGCTGGGAATCGAACCCGGGCCCCCGCCGTGTAAGCAGGTTTTAACCACAGACTCACTAAAGGGGGAGTTTAAGAAAGCCTTGCTTGAAAAAAAAAAAACACATAAGAACAATGTTTTAAATTTTTATTTACAGATCATGACTGTTTCTAAAAGTAATTAAAACTTTTTTACAAAACAGTGGAACCTCATTTTTGATTAATTTGTTCCGAAAGTCGGGAAAATTTTTTAAAAAACTGAAGCAATATTTCCAAAAGAAATAATGTAAACCTTTAACCCTTTCCCAGACACCCAAAAATATTAACAAAAAACATTTTATAGAGAAAACAAAGTTTACATAAAAAACAATAAAATAAAATAAATGACTAATAAATGAATAAATGAACATTTTAAAATCACTTTTACCTTTATTGAAGACTCTTTTTGGGGAGGAAGCAGGAGGGAGAGGGAGGGGAGGGGGTTATTTTTTTGGGGGAAACAGCCTATAGCCCCTTTGATTTTTTCCCAAAATTTTTAACTCATTTTTCGCCCTTTTTTATCAAAAAGGGGGGACTAACTTTTTCCCCCCGGTGGTTTTTTTGAGTGACCTATAAAAAGTTTGATGAACGACAGGGTAATGCTCACTAAGAGAAACAAGCCAGACTAAGTGAAGGGGGGTGCTTTTTGGGGAGCGGGCAGGTGGGCCATTTTTAGGAGACCCTTGTCAACCTACCGAGCAGATTACAAAAATACAAAATTTTTACGAAAAAAATTGCAAAAACCAATTTGGAAAAAAGGGGGTACAAACCGGGGTTCCTGTAACATATAGTTTTTTTTTTTTTAACTGGATTTCCCACGGGCAGGGTGAAAAAAAAAGAAAAATACTTTCATATCATTCAACACACCCACTCAACATAATCACTGTTTTGGAGGGACTCAGATACAACAGTTTTAAAATCCCCCCAAACTGCCAATATCCTAAACCCTTCCTTTTAAAATGCAGGCATTGTACTTCCCTTTTGGGCTCAAGCTCTAACGTTTCCCCGAACCCCTTCACAAAATATTACCCTGCCACACTCCAACAGCCGTCAGGCCCCAAAAAACCTTCCCCTTTCATCATTAACACACTCACGCCTTGCGGAAGTCAAGACAAACCTCCCCCCCCTCCCCCCAACCTTTTCGAGGATGACCCCTACCCCCCCCCTAAAAGTTTTATACACTCCAAGTCATTCATTTTGTTCCATTTTTTAAATGACCAAACCACCCTCAAAACCCCTCTTCACCCCTCTAATAATACTTTTAGTAACCCCCACCTCCTCCTAATTTCCCCCACAATTTCTGCATGACATGACATCTCCCTGCTTCAACCTCCCCTTCGACAGTGATATTTTGGGGAAAGATGGTGAAAAGTTTTTATTTTTGGTCACCCTGGCTCAATAGGAGATGGCTGATGTGTTGAAAAAAAAATTAGTATGTACCTCCCCTTACAATATATTAGCTCAATAGTTGCTTGAAAATATGCAATCGGCCCTTATAAAATCTCTGCCAATGTGTATTAAATGATTTTATAGGTGATTACTCTTAAAATATGACAAGATGTATACAAATGCCACTGATTTACATTCTTTTTTTTTTTTTGCCTGTCTATTTTTTTTTTTATCAGTTAGCATTTACTGGATTACAGGGACCCCGGTTTTCGTTGGAAATTCTTTCCAGAATGCTGTTTGAGTGCGTTCAAGAATTTGTTCCCATAAGGACAAATGTAATTAGATTAGTCGTTTCAGACCCCAAAAATACACTTATAAAAGCACTTACGAAAATACACTTACATAATTGCTTGAGTTTGGAGGTGAACGAAAACTGAGGGTCCACTGTACTTATCTTCCACAATACAATACTTCCTCTGGGCCATGTGGGCATCCCCAAACCCAAAGAAAATGAAAACTGGAATTATGGTTTTGATGCTGATGGTAATAAAATATTTATAAGGCTAGTTTCATTATTTTTAAATAAAACAAATTTTGAAATTAGTTGTTTTCTGCTAAGAGGATGTAATTACGATTCAATGACTGAGTATGAAAAGTATCTTCTGTAATTTAATAGATAATTTGAATAAGGAATCAGATTTACTAACTTCTACATTATCACAGGTGATATTGTAGTAATATAAGTCATCAAGTGAAACATAGGAGTCCCGTGATCCTCCCCAAGAACAGCTTCCAAGATTAGGGTGTAGTTCAAGTCTGCAGTATTGATGTCCACCTTAGCTGGCAACCACCTGTTACCCTGACTGCTTTTATGGTCCATATGTCCTCTGATTTCATTTTCAGCTGCCAAGAAAATAATACCATAATAAATACACCAACTACAGTACATATAGGATAATGAAACTTCAGGAGTTATCTTCAGTGTTTTAATAGTACAATATTATTTAATCTGATTTACATTCATATTTACACTCAATATATTCTCTCATTGTTCATCAGACATCATTCACAAAAAAAACAATCTTTCTAATTTTCAGTCTAATGCTTTCAAGATTTTATTTTTCTATATACAGTAGACTCCCAAGTAATGTATGACTTATGTTCTGAAAACTGGTGTGTAATGCCATTTTGTGTTCAACTCAAGTGAATAACATATAGGAAAAATTGGGTTACATTCCAATGGCCTCCAAAAAGCAAAACATATATTTTAAATTAGGTTACAAGAAGTCAAAAGAAACAAATTTATCTTACCTTAAATTTTGGTTGCTGTTTGTTATGACTGTGTGGAGAGGACTGATATAGCACTAATGGTCTGACATGAATGGCTGTGGTTCTGATGTTGATGGTTATAACTATGGTTCCTGTGTCGATATTAATGCAGAATAGTAAGAAGTTGATGATTGCACTAAAGTCTACAATTATTCCATAATGCATTTTACTCTAATTTATCCAACAATACTTTATACAGCTGATGCTAAAGCCGTTAGCTGATCCAGACCCAGCTTCAGAACAGGCTTCTAGTTGTGTCAGGAGTCCTCTTCAGTGAAAAGATCTTCAAATTTACTAGTAGCATAGAACTTCTGGGAATTTTTCCAGTGTAAACTGCTTCTGTACAGGTTCTTCTACCTCATCCTCTTATCTGCCATTCTCTTGCCTGGGAATTGAGCTCTTCTAACTGTTCTTCTGCAGTTCGTTCATCATCAACATATTCTAATAATTCATTTACATCTTTTCCATATCTCTGGCACTTTCAATCTTCTAGCATAATCTAAACTACAGTCTATTGTAAATATGCCAATTTATATTGACATCATTCAAATAAACACTTTCAAACAAAAGTGTTTCATACAGTAGCATAGCTTTGGTTTTAAAAGCCTTTTAGAATGTTTTTCAATGGTAAGCCCTCCAGCCTACTCTCTCGGTTCTTATCTGGTTATAAGCATTATCTGTTTACAATTCCTGGAATCATGCCTCCTGAGGCTATGTCTAGAAACAGTACTCCTAACTTAGTAAGGAAATTTTACAGGAATAAGCACCATTAAGAATACCACAGGAAATGAAAGATTGGTATATACTGAATGAATGTGGAACTTTTTAAGAGTTACCTGTTCATGAAACATAGAAAAGACAAATAATCTTGACAGGGTAAAATGTTTAACAAAATTCTGTTTCACTCATAAAACAGTTCAGTAAAATCTCTCTGGTTATTGTCTACCAGTCTACTTGGCTCTTATCTGCTCTGATGACAGCAAACTTAAAAGGTCAACATCTTTAGTGAACTGATTATTTTCAAAGAATGGTCAACTGTTGTGCAATTTTTTTTTTCAATGAGATACATACTTTCCTCTACTTTGTTCACAGTAATGTCATGTAACTTCATTTAAATTATGTACTGAGAAAATTTGCATGAACAAAAATACAGTATACATATGACTCTGTACTTGAACAGAAATATAAATAAATCAATGCTAAAAGGAAACAGCTGTTGGAAATATGTAGAACAATATACAGTCACTATCTTAATTAATATGACCATGGATTCTGTTGTTCCTGGAGTCTACCTGGAGAGAATTCCAGGGGTCAACGCCCTGCGGCCGGTCTGTGACCAGGCCTCTTGTTGGACCAGAGCCTGATCAACCAGGCTGTTACTGCTGGCCGCACGTAGTCCAACGTACGAACCACAGCCCGGCTGATCAGGTACCGACTTGAGGTGCCTGTCCAGTGCCTGATTGAAGACAGCCAGGGGCTTGTTGGTAATCCCCTGATGTATGCTGGGAGGCAGTTGAACAATCTTGGGCCCTCACACTTATTGTGTTGTCCCTCAACGTGCTAGTGGCACCCTGCTCTTCATTGGGGAATGTTACATCGCCTGCCGAGTCTTTTGCTTTCGTACGGAGTGATTTTTGTGTGCAAGTTTGGTACTAAGCCCTCGAGAATTTTCCATGTGTATATAATAATGTATCTCTCCCGCCTGCGTTCTAGAGAGTACAGGTTTAGGAACTTCAAGCGTTCCCAGTAGTTGAGGTGGTTTATCGCACTTATGCGTGCGGTGAAGGTTCTCTGCACATTTTCAAGGTCAGCAATTTCACCCGCCTTGAAAGGTGCAGTTAGTGTGCAGCAATATTCCAGCCTAGATAGAACAAGCGATCTGTAAAGTGTCAACATGGGCTTGGCATCCCTGGTTTTGAAGGTTCTCATTATCCATCCTGTCATTTTTCGAGCAGATGCAATTGCTACATTGTTATGGTCCTTGAAGGTGAGATCCTCTGACATGATCACTCCCAGGTCTTTGACATTAGTTTTCGCTCTATTGTGTGGTTGGAATTAGTTTTGTACTCCGATGAGATTTTAATTTCTTCACGTTTTCCGTATCTGAGTAATTGAAATTTCTCATCATTGAACTTCATATTGTTTTCTGCAGCCCATTTAAAGATTTGGTTTATGTCTGCTTGGAGTCTTGCAGTGTCTTCAACGGTGGACACTGTCATACAGATTCGGGTGTCATCTGCAAAGGAAGACACAGCACTGTGGCTTATATCCCTGTCAATGTCTGATATGAGGATGAGGAATAGGATGGGAGCAAGTACTGTGCCTTGTGGAACAGAGCTTTTCACAGTAGCTGCCTCAGACTTTACTCTGTTGACTACTACTCTTTGTGTTCTACGTGTTAGGAAATTATAAATCCATCTACCAACTTTTCCTGTTATTCCTTTATCACGCATTTTGTGTGCTATTACACCATGGTCACACTTGTCAAAGGCTTTTGCAAAATCTGTGTATATAACATCTGCATTCTGTTTATCTTCTAGAGCATCCAGGACCTTGTCGTAGTGGTCCAGTAGTTGGGACAGACAGGAGCGGCCTGCTCTAAACCCATGCTGTCCTGGGTTGTGCAATTGATGGGTATCAAGATGGGTGGCGATCTTGCTTCTTAGAACCCTTTCAAAGATTTTTATGATATGGGACGTTAGCGCAATTGGTCTGTAGTTCTTTGCTATTGCTTTACTGCCCCTTTGTGGAGCGGGGCTATGTCTGTTGTTTTTAGTAGCTGCGGGACGATCCCAGTGTCCATGCTCCCTCTCCATAGGATGTTAAAAGCATGTGATAGGGGCTTCTTGCAGTTCTTGATGAACACAGAGTTCCATGAGTCTGGGCCTGGAGCGGAGTGCATGGGCATGTTATTTATTGCCTTTTCAAAGTCATTTGGCGTAGTGATGATGTCAGAAAGGCATGCGTCTGTCAAGTTCTGTGGCACTCTCATGAAAAATCATTTAGGTTTTCGATTTTCAGTCTGGTTAGTGGCTCGCTAAAGACTGAGTCATACTGGGATTTAAGTAACTCACTCATTTCCTTGCTGTCATCTGTGTAGGACCCATCCGGTTTAAGTAGGGGCCCAATACTGGTTGTTGTTCTCGACTTTGATTTTGCATAGGAAAAGAAATACTTAGGGTTTCTTTCAATTTCATTTATGGCTCTTAGTTCTTCCCGTGTCTCTTGATTCCTATAAGATTCCTTTAGTTTTAATTCGATGTTTGCTATTTCTCTGACTAGTGTCTCCCTACGTATTTCAGAGATATTGGCCTCCTGTAGCCGCTCCGTTATTCTGTGCCTTCGCCTGTATAGGAGCGCCTCTTCTTTCTAGTTTGCATCTTCCCTCCTTTTCCTTAAGGGAATTTGCCTTGAGCAAACCTCAAGTACCACAGAGTTAATTTGTTCAAGACATAGGTTGGGATCCGTGATGCTTAGGCAATCTTCCCAGTTTATATCATTTAGGACTTGGTTTACTTGGTCCCACTTTATGTTTTTGTTATTGAAGTTGAATTTGGAGAAAGCTCCTCACGGCTGATCACATTTTGTTGATCTGGAGCTCCCCGCATGCATGTCTGGACCTCTATTATGTTGTGATCTGAGTATATTGTTTTGATATGATGACATTTCGTATCAGATCATCATTGTTGGTGAAGATGAGGTCCAGCGTATTCTCTAATCTTGTGGGCTCTACTATTTGCTGGTTTAAGGTGAACTTGGTGCAGAGATTTAAAAGTTCATGCATGTGTGAATTTTCATCTGAGCTGCCTCCTGGTGTTATCTCTGCTACCACATTGTTTGCAATGTTCCTCCATTTTAGGTGCCTGAGGTTGAAATCCCCCAGTAGCAAGATGTTGGGGCAGGAGCTGGAAGATTTTCCAGACAGTGGTCAATTTTCAGAAGCTGTTCCTGGAATTGTTGGGACGTTGCATCCGGGGCTTGTAGACAACCACGATGACCAGGTTTTGATTCTCGACCTTTATTGCTAATACTTCAACTACATCATTTGAGGCATTTAGTAGTTCTGAACATATAAGTGACTCTGATATATAGGCCAACCCCCCCTTTTTGCCTATTCACTCTGTCACACCTGTATAGGTTGTAGCCCGGGATCCATATTTCATTGTCCAAGTGATCTCTTATGTGGGTCTCTGTGAAAGCCGCAAACATAGCATTTGACTCTGTAAGCAGTCCACTAATGTAAGGTACCTTGTTGTTTGTTGCTGGCTTTAGACCTTGTATATTAGCAAAGATGAATGTAGTTGGATTGGTGGTATTGGTGGTATGGGGGGTCTTTTTTCCTGGCTCTAATATCTGTTGTAATGGAGTGGAGGCCACTGACTGTGATTCCACTCCAGAAATGATTGCAGTTGGTGTACAATTTCTGTCATTTCCTGCCAGCTTTTTTCCTTCCTGGCACTAAAAACCTCTCTCTCCGGAGTGGCTGTGGCTACCCTGATTTTGCCATGGTCTGGATGTTCTGTGTCGCCTCGTACCCTTTAGGTGGTATGCCTGGCAATATAAGTTATAGCACTGTCTTTCCTGAATTGATGTGTGGCACATTTCAGGGTGGAAAAACTTACAGGACGGGAGGTTGCATTTGCCTGTTTTCATATGGGAACGGCATTTTCTGGGGTGATCATAATTACATGTCCCATCTGATTTCCCAGATTTTCCATGCCTGCAGATACCAAGTGCATAATATTCACATAGGCCTGGTTTCCGTTTGCCCTGGTTTTTAGTGACTGTGTTCCCCATTGGTGGGTGTGTTCCTGTCTCATGTCTGTCTTCATTACTATTGCTAACAATGGAGCCTTCAACTGTTTCCGGTAATTTATCTTCATTATTTCCCTGGGCATCCCCTTGTTTACTATCTACCATGGTATTGCTAGTTTGTACCACTGTTTTGTGTGTGTCCTTGTCTACACCTGTTTCCCCATCATTTATTTCACTAGACCTACTGTCCCTCTTCAGGTCACCATCATTTATTTCCCCATTCTTAAATATATTGGGTATCATTTCAACATCTGTACCAGGGGCGGTAGCATCATCTGGCCCTGATTTTTTACTGACCCAACTGTTATAGAAAGCTGTCATGTTTTTTATGAAGTCCGATTTGGTGTTGTCATCTTTTAATATCGATGTGGTTTTATTCCACAGTTTGGTCTCATTTGGACATACCCAGATCTTCTTTCAACGCACCGGCCGTATGAAGTTCAATGATGAGAAATTTCAATTACTCCGATATGGAAAACATGAGGAAATTAAAATTCCATCAGAGAATAAAACAAATTCCAACCACACAATAGAGCGAAAAACTAATGTCAAAGACCTGGGAGTGATCATGTCAGAGGATCTCACCTTCAAGGACCATAACACTGTAGCAATCGCATCTGCTAGAAAAATGACAGGATGGATAATGAGAACCTTCAAAACCAGGGATGCCAAGCCCATGATGACAATTTTCAGGTCACTTGTTCTATATAGGCTGGAATATTGCTGCACATTAACTGCACCTTTCAAGGCAGGTGAAATTGCTGACCTAGAAAATGTGCAGAGAACCTTCACGGCACGCATAACTGCGATAAACCACCTCAGTTACTGGGAACGCTTGAAGTTCCTAAACCTGTACTCCCTAGAACACAGGTGGGAGAGATACATTATTATATACACTTGGAAAATCCTAGAGGGATTAGTACCAAACTTGCACACGATGATGCAACATCCCCCCAATGAAAAGCAGGGGTGCCACTAGCACGTTGAGAGACAACACAATAAGTGTCAGGGGCCCAAGACTGTTCAACTGCCTCCCAGCATACATAAGGGGGATTACCAATAGACCCCTGGCTGTCTTCAAGCAGGCACTGGGGAGGCACCTAAAGTCGGTACCTGACCAGCCGGGCTGTGGTTCGTACGTTGGACTGCGTGTGGCCAGCAGTAACAGCCTGGTTGATTAGACCCTGATCCACCATGAGGCCTGGTCACAGACCAGGCCGCGGGGGCGTTGACCCCCGGAACTCTCCAGGTAAACTCCAGGTATCCCACCGAGGCTATTACAGATACAGTGGACACCCCGCCTAACGAAGACCCCAGAAATCGTACAATTATGTAAGTATAATATTGTAAGTGCTTGTGGAAGTGTATTTTTGGGGTCTGAAATAGACTAACCTACGTGACATTATTTCTTAAGGAAGTAAATTCGTTCGGTAATGGCACTTGAGCAGGCTTCTGGAATGAATTTTGTTCGTTAGGTGGGGGTCCACTGTATAAGTGTAATATAAAGTATACTTTCTTCTCAAGCAGTAACGTTACCTCTCTTATATCTTTCACACAGTCACTTGTAACAGAATATAACATGCTGAATTACTCACTGTGAGTTTGGCTGTATCCCCCCACAAGAAATACCAGAAGACAAAGCACTTTATCTGAGAGTCTTTTATAGTAGGACTCTGGAGGGTAGAGATAAAATCACTTGGATCTTCTGCATCAGCTCTTCGTGTAGTGGATGAATAGTGGCCTGTACCTGTGGTATGGTCACCCACTGGACCTATGCCTTCTATGCTCAAAGCACCCTGTTAAAAGAAAATACATACTATATCATTAAAAACAATTATATAGTTTATTTAAAAAACTGACACTATGCTTGATTACCATACTTATAAAAGATACTTTATAAAATGAAGATGACAATTCTATTTTCCTATTATTCATAGCCTGGTCAATATCAACCTTTTATTATGGTACATAAGTTAGAATATTAGAAGCATAAAAACATTACCTTATATTTATTAAACCACGTCTTTAAATATTCCAAGATACCATAATCTAATTATGAATATTAGTAACAAGGTACAGGAAACTGTATGACCTATAGCAGGGGTGGGCAAACTCAGTCCATCAACTTTGAACTGTACTTGTCTGATAATGCTTGTGTAACAGCTCGTGTTTTCAGCAGAGGAAAATGAACAAAGTTTTGCTCATTCAGCTGCATATACAGGACCTATAGCCTTTGCTATATATACTACATACAGTAATACTGATATGTATACATTTTGTAAAATAGATAAAATAATACTGTGTATATATAAATGTGTCAAAACACGTTTGTCAGACTGTATGTCTGATTAAATATGTACTTACATTCTTAAGTTGAGAAGTTGCAAAGACAGTGAAAACTCATAAGAATATTACGATAGTTAATATAGAAAATTACTTTACAAAATTATCAGTACTGAGTATCATGTTCTCATTGTAAAATACTTTGACCAAAACACTATGGAGCTCCAATCTGAAAACTTATAATCTAAAGTACACCAATATAGTACAATGTACATGGTTGGTATTCAAGATCATCCATAAACTTAAAACAGGACTCACTCTATACTATTGATCTAACCTTTACAATAATCCACTTGAAATAAATAGCAGAAACATCCTGCCACCCACAAAAGGAATCATCTGGGTTCTCAAAATCACAGAAGAAACTATATCCAGGACTTGGGGTGGGGATAGGAGTGGTAGTAATGGGTGTTGGTGTACCCACTTCTGCTTCAGGTGGTTCACACACACAGCTTTCACTAAGCTTCAATTCAAAGCCATCTATAGCAATGGTACCATTTTCAGTTTCTTGAGTAATGCCTACTACGCCTTCTACAGTAATCTGAGAGCATAAAATTAAAAAAGGTTACAAGGAACAATGCACCACATGAACTTACTTGTAATTTTACCATAAATTACAATAATGGTCAAACTGTACCATACAGGTGCTGTACGTGTTTTTAAAACTTTTATACTTGAGCAATATTACTGCTAATGATAACAAATTTTTAACTAATTTAAAATGTAGTTTTCACAAATGTATTTAATTTGATAATTAATATTAATAATAACGAAGCAATAAAACAAAACCTACTGATACTGCACTATACGTGTATGTATTTTTCTTATAAACCTCCACCCTGACTAACTCACATTAGTATTAAGATAAAATAACGATTTATTACAAAGTTAACAATTCTTATCTTGTCTAAACTTAAGTAGTTATTATGTACTAGAATTAGTCTGCCCGAAATACCCCGGAATGATAGTGGCTTTGTTTGTACTTAACAAATCAAAATTGTAATTACACATTGTAACCATTGCAAATAAATAAAATCTTTTACACACACACACACTTATATATATATATATATATATATATATATATATATATATATATATATATATATATATATATATATATATATATATATATATATATATATATATATATATATATATATATATATATATATATATATATATTATATATATATATATTATATATATATGTATATGTGTGATTATATATATTATATATATATATATTTATATATATATATATATATATATATATATATATATATATTATATATATATATATATATATATTATATATATATATATATATTATATTATATATATATATATATATATATATATAATGTAAAAGATTTTCATACATATCAGTATATGTAGATTACCTAGGATAACCCAAAAACGTTAGACAGTGACTTATTTCCATTGGGTCCTACACAAGTGTAAACTTTTACAACTGTCGTATATAGTAACTTGTGTATATTAGCCTAGAATAACTGAATAAAGTCAAGCACTGGCTTATTTTCGTGATATTATATGATCGGAAATAGTTGTTTTGGTTAATTTGTTAATTTATATCAAAGTATTAGAAATAAAGTAATTAGTGATGAACATAACTTTACAATGGTATATTGTTTGACATTGTGTTATCTTAGGCTAAATCTACACATTATAATAAAGATAATTATAGTTTATAATAGTGACAAGGGCTCTATGATCAGTCCTTTGTTGAAGTTACGAGGACCACAGTAGCATACGCCGTATTGAGCCAGTCAAAAATAGGCTTTCCTCAGGCCTGTGTGTATGTGTATGTGTGTATGTATATACATGTATTGTGTGTGTATATGTATGTGTATATGTATATTGTGTGTGTGTGACCCAACAATTAAAATTTGCACCAATAACTCATTACAGTTGGCTGGGTGTAGACTAATAGATTGCTCATTGCTTTATAATTTGTTCATGAGTGCAACCATGTACAGACGTAAGTAAATTTACTTCATGATTCATTACCTTGTAACTAGTGAATTCATTACCATTGTACCTTGTTCAGCTATCAAACTTTATAATAATAATAATAATAATAATAATAATAATAATAATATTTTTATTTGGACATGATACAAAGAATTACATTTGGTTATTGAGATTACATGAGGTGTACATGCCAAAGCCCTATATGCAGGGCATTTTGGGCAGACTTAAATTAACTTAAAACTAGATTGTAAGAATTATTGTAGATAGTATACAATGAGTAAGGTGAGTATTTAAGCTATGAAATTTGAACATAGTTTTGTACTTTTGTCTTCATTATAAAATTAATTAAATCATATTAAACATATTAAAGCAATAGTAATAATAAAATAATAAAAAGTTATGGTTGATAATTTATAAAATAAGCAAAGTTGCTTATCTAAGTTTTAAAGTTTGAATATAAGTTGAACATATCAATAATTGTAGTAATTTATTGCAGCAATGCAACTAATTGAGTGAGATAACAATTTAAAACAATTAATTGCATTGCAGTTAGTTTACGTGGTCATTATAATATCAGTGTTGGGAATAATTAGCTAAGTAAGTATTATTCATAACAGGTTTTACATTCATTCATTCAATCGTTCATTCATACATTACATTGACTTTAAAGTCAGGTT